>CM076577.1:1390228621-1390438490 GCA_034641835.2 Pinus albicaulis
TTGACAGAGTCAAATCTTACACCTAGTTGGCTATCACGCTACATGTTAAATACATGGCCACTAGGAGGAATAAGAGTTCCATATTGTGTTATTGTATTTTGTTTCATAGTTGAAAATACAACTAGGAGTGTGAAGTTAGAGAGAAAAATGTATGAAGTTAAGTTTTTATAGCAACCTTACACGCTAAAAGTCTTAGCTAATTCTAGAGAGATTACCTCTTTCTTTGTACTCACATATTTTCCATACCAGAAAAGAGAGTAGAGCATGTTTACGTTTTAGTGTTGTTTTTCTCCCATAAGGATTCCCTAGGTAAAAAGGATTCTAGAACATCATTACTTTTTAGGGTTGCTTGTCTCCCATATAAGGATTTCCTAGGAAAATAATTGTGTTGATTGTCTAGAGATATGTATGTGTGTGTTTCATTATGTTCTTTATTTCTTACGTTGTGTTTCATTATGTTTTTATATTTCTTACATTTCGTATTGCCATGGTGTACATTTATATCTAAAGAGTCCAAAACCTCATTCAAGACCATATGTTTTGTTGATGTAGTTTGATTGGTTATATTGCATTGCTTTTGCATTTGTTGCTGTGGGCCTCACCATCTAGTGATTTTAGGTAAAACATTATTTACATGGAATTTTGAAGTATTCTAGAATGTTTATTATTTATCACTACTAGCCTTGGTGATTTAGTCAAGTTTGTTTTGATTTTGCTTGGTTACCCATATTTAATAGTTTTTCATGTTTAATTCATTGTTAAGGCTTTTTATTGGCCTATGAGGATGTATTTTTCTCAAATCCATAATGGCTAAAAGAATGAAATTTATCTCTGAAAAAGAGAGGTCATATGGAAAACAAATTGTTTGCAAGTGTTCTTCTGAACCCATAGAACTTGCAACCCCAATATGGATACAATACTAAGTAATACATAGCCTCCTCATCTAACTTAGCTAGGGATTTGAAAATACTATATTTGAGTTGGCTAGCTCCATTTCAAGATATCAAAATGTTAGATTATTATTTCTATAGATTTTGATTATGGTAGTAAAATGTTACAAAAAACCGGAAACTACAAATAATATTATTCTAGATATATGTAAAAAGGACATGGTAGAGAAAATCAAACAATATTAAACTTTTCATAAATAGTTTAGATATAAATACATTTTCTAATTTTGATTGTAAATTCCAAGGCTTAAAGCATTAATTTTTCTAATAATTTTTTTTTAATTAATAAATAAAAAAAGAAGAATTTTCAATCAAAATCACATCCAACATATAATAAAAATAATAAAAACAATTTAAAACTTCAAACACTATGACATTACTATGGCAAAGAGCATAAAAATATATGTAAGCAAAAAATCCTTTTATATAATAATGGAGAGCTTCAAATATACAAGAAAAAAAATCTTTCAGCCTCCTTGTATCCCAGAGAAAGAGTTGCTCAAACAATCATATTTTAAACAATTAAAACTTGGAGAAAATCATCTATTTTTGAATTTCAATTAAATATAAAAAAATAGTCAAATATTTCAAATCTGTTTTTTGGCTAGTTGCAGAGTGTAGGTCAATTCTAGCTAGAGAGAGACTCCAAGAAGGGGTTTCAAGACAGAGCAGGTTTCCAACATTCCAGTCAAGAAGGGAGGCAAATATTTCCAACAAAAGAGGCAAGAACAAGTTCCCTAGTGGTAGTGCTATGCAACCCAATTAGTCAGTGCATGTTGCAGGCAAGAGTGCGAGTAGTTGGTAGTCTCCAAAAAGAGTTTCTAGAGGTAGAACAAGTTTCCCAAAAGCAGTACTACACATTTTATTAGGTAGGACTGCATCTAGCATGGAGAAAATCATCTGTTTTTGAATTTCAATCATATAAAAAATTAGTCAAATATTTCAAATTTGTTTTTTGGCTAGTTGCAGAGTGTAGGTGCAGTTCTAGCTAGAGAGACTCCAATAAAGGGTTTCAAGACAGAGCAGGTTTCCAACATTCCATTCAAGAAGGGAGGCAAATATTTCCAACAAAAGAGGCAAGAACAAGTTCCCTAGTGGTAGTGCTATGCAACCCAGTTAGTCAGTGCACGTTGCAGGCAAGAGTGCGAGTAGCTGGGAGTCTCCAAAGAGAGTTTCTAGAGGTAGAACGAGTTTCCCTCCCTCTCAAACTACTCCCTCTCACATCTTCCTATTGAAGCAAGCCTTTAGCCCATTGAAAACTTGGTTATGACTAGGCATTTTATGTATAAGAAGGAAGTTGAACCACATCGAAGCCAAGAGGTTCACAAAAATTGCTTTTAACTATAGCCAAAGCCCCCACCTTTGGCTCAAGAGGAGATGACGTCAGGAAAAATTTTAGGGGCTAATATTAGTAGGTGGGCTAATTTTCCATGCTTTTTCCAAAAAAAGATTAGCCAATTTCATTTTTTTTCTAAAATGATTTGCCAAAATTTTATAGTAAACCATTATTTTACCTTAAAAATGGCCAAAAATATTATCTCAACTAATATAAAATCATTGAAAATCTAAATATTCCTAGAAAAATATCACAATTTGCATATTAGGGACTAGTAAGATTACCAAGGTTTCTAAACTTTAAGATAAAGTAGCATCCTTGATGTTAGTTTTTGGCTAGATGTTTACAGGTATAAAGTAAGAAATCATTTTGCAGTATATTGATAATATTAAAAATAATATTAGTTCAAGACTATTGGTCAGTTCCCAAAATAATGTGAGATGGAAGCATTTGATACATTTTCCACACTGAAAGAGTTGAAAATGAAAAACAATTTCTCTTATATTATCTATCATATACTCACATTTGATCTATGAAAACTCTTCGTGTTTTTTAAACATAAAAACAAAATAGTAAAAAATTCAGACTAATCTCTTACTTCTTAAAGTACAACAAATATTTTTTAATTTTTCGAAATAATAATTAAAAAAATATTTAATTTCAAAATAATTATTATTCTATTATTTATAAATAAAATTAACAATAAAATATGTTTATAATGAACTGTTATGAATGATAATATAAAAACTATTAAATAATTTTAATTTTACTCCTATCATTATATAAATTAATATTATTCATTAAAAAAATACCTTTTAATATTTTAAATATATTGAACCCTCTACTATCAAAATTTCAAATAAGAATTTTTCTTCCTTCTTATACAACACCATGCCAACACCATGCTAACAAAATTCAAAGAAGACACAACTGCAAAATTTTACAGAGTTGAGATCTCAGATGCTACCACATCAAAACGTTGTGGATCTCACAGAGTCGTGTAGAAGCATTGTTACAAAGTGCTAGCATGATAATCGATGGAAAGGCTGAGAGGATGGAACAAATGTACACAAAACAAATTTCTATTCATAAAAGTTTTTCCATACATAATTACTGAGTTTCTGTTTTTTGGTCCTTTTATTTTGCTTGCATTAACGACGAATATCAAAGGATGGGGGAGAGGAGCTTAGGGACATTATGTTCCACGAATAAACAAGTAAGATCATGGTCATGTTAAGAAGATTTATATGGTGATCTGGTAATAATATGTGTTTCTTTTAGAAGAATATGCAATAGAAACACCTACTTACAGTGGGCTCTTGATGAATGGACTTCTATGCTAATTTGAATTTCTTTGCATCTGAGATAGTGAGATATGAAATTGAATCTTACCACCTTCAAAATTATGAAATGACCATTTTTGTAGCCTACGATCTCAATGAACTATATTATAGTCTGTTGAAGAATAAGCTTGTTGTAATAAGAATTTTACATGGGATGCTACTACATCTCACCCATCCATAGTATCTATGCATATTAATGCCTCTTTTTGCTATGAAAGTGTCGAAGAACAAATGCGCTCTTCTACTATATCTAGAGCTGTAACAAGAGCTGCATTCAATTCTGTCCTTGATTTATAGCAGTCCCACCATAGTTAGTTGTGCAATTTTCCTAATTTTTTCCTTATATAGTGGCCAGACTTGAGAATGCCTTTTATCTTTGGTCTTTAGTGTCACTTGCGGGGTGAAATTTGAAGTGTATAGTATGTGGGGTAAGCATACTATTGTTATACGGGAGGGCTACATTTTACTCAACATCTTGAATTCCGGCATAGGTAAGTGCATTTCATTCTAAAACTATATATAGTGGAGGCCATTGCCTTCATTACCTTAGCTATCATGGACATAGGTTATACATAGTTTGTAGATGAAGAAAATTTGCCCTTGGAGGTGACTCCTTGTTGAACTATTGCAGCAAGTAATACGACGTGAGCACTTGATGCAAGACCTATTTGGGTTTGTGACAAGTTTAACATGATTATGAAATCCATTAACCATTACATTCACTCTGTGAGTTGCTAAAGACTAGCAATGTCTGACACCAAGAATTTTTAATACACAACACAAAAATACATTTTAATACATTTTTCATACACCTTAATAAAGACCTTAAAGGTGTCTTATTAAATACATATAACACGGCACCAAAATTTTAATACACAACTTCAAAATACATTTTCATACATTTTTCATACCTGAGACAAAATTTTAATACATTTTTAACTCGGAGCACAAAAAAATTTTTCGTAAGTAACATATCAAACGCCCACAACACAAAATACATTTAATTCATTTCACACAACACAAAATTTTAATACATTTTTAACAGGCATAAGGGTACAGAGCGTGGCTGCCCCGGTCTTAGCGATCGACGCGGATGAGCGGAGCACCAGGCGGACGGCGGGGGCACCGGGGCGGCCGATAGAACAGGCAAAAATAGTAACAAATAGCGAATGTTGTATGAAATAAAGTAATTAAACCACAAACATTGAGTGATTTATTTATAGAAAATAGTTCGGCGAACTATTTTAAAATAAAAATTCGACGAAATTTTATTGCGATTTCAATCTCAAGCCAAAAATTATGTTGCCGGGTAAATCGATTATTGCCGTCGATCTAAATGGAAACATGAGTTTGGCGAACTTTATTACAAATTTTGGTCGAACTATTGTTGAAAAAAAATTTGCTTTAGATTCTCACAAAATTGTAACCCACCTTCACGTTGTTAAATAAAATGGCTTTTTCTTGAAAGATATGATATCTTGATGTTTCTGACTACCAAAAAAAGATTTAAAGCGAGATCCTCTAGTGCTTATTGGTTTGAACCACATTTTCCTACTACGCGGCCATTGAGAAGTTACAATAATTTAAAACGTTTTGTTGTGTTCTATTCCTTGCTATATTCTACAATTCACCCTCAGTTTTCCTCACCTGACTTTGATGGTTATTGGGTTAGTTTATGGAGAAGAATCCATATCTATAATTTGAACGAGACCCACAAAAGATGATGCGAAAATTGAGACCTACGACCATCTATATTCCATAACCAAGATAGCGTAGAAGAAAATGCGAATTTGAATGGGGTAAAACAAGAAATACCAATCGATTCTTCTAGAAGAAGAGACCATACTTCCGATCAATTTCTCTTCGGATCTCCCATAAAGATTTTTGAACATCGGCAAAACTTAAAATATCTCTGACTACTATGGCTTTTGAGTTGTTAATGAACTGATGGCCACTTTAGAGTTTGAGCGTCATGTACACCCAAAATTTGGAAAAAAGAAAGCATCATAGGGAAGAATGGGATCATGGGAAAGAGGCATAAAGGTCGAAAAAAATTCACTGCGGGAAAAAAAAATTGAATAGGTCGATTAAGAAATTTTGAATAGGTGGAACAAGTGGAGCGGGGAAAAGAAAAATTGAATAGATACAAAAAATCTAATAATAACAATAATAATATATATGAATGATAATAATATACATAATGAGCCGAAGGGTTGTATTGTATGAATGATAATAATAATATGCGTAATGATATGTCACACAAATTTTTAGTGCATATTCTAATCCTTATATACCAAACTTTTGAAAAATACAAATATATTCATATTTAAAATTATAATGTTCCATATATTGAACCATTATATGTTATTCCTAATGAATAAGTAAATAAATTATGTCAACATACCTAGACATATGCCCGGAAATAAATAAATTTATTGCATTAATCCATTACTTTTATTTTGTTACGTAATGTGGCTTTGATATGATTTATCCATAAAATGTGATTTGGCAGGTAACTTCATGAACCAAGGGATTTTAAGCAAATCAAAATCACCTAAGGGATCACATCAACTAAGCCACACCATGTAGCTTAGTGGAATTTTTATGATTTGAACCAATTATTTCTACGGTGATTGTATCATTACCCATTATTTCACATTCCCCAAGGCACAAATCAAATATTTGGATGTATCTTGGATGACTTGTCACATTCACTTATTATGTACACATTGAATAGGAATTCCCATCATTTAAGATTTTTTGGAGGGTTTCATGGCATAGTTTTTAGGGGCTTAATGGTTCGATGAATAGGAGATTAGGGGTTAGAGGTTTAGGGTTTAGCGGTTAGGGTTAGGACTATAATAATGATTTAGTGTAGGTTAAGGGGTTATGGATTGGGGGCTTGAGAGGTTAGAGGATCTGGGTACATTTAGGGGTTAGGGGAGTAATGATTTAGTAGTGGTTAAGGGATTAGGGATTGGGGTTAGGGAGATCATAATGATTTAGTGGTTAAAGGTTTAGGGATTGGGGTTACTTGAGTTAGGGATTTAGGTGCCAAGTCACAAGTATTGTTTTCTAGGAAGGATTTCAAAGAAGTTGGCTATCACTATGACACTATTATGGAATTAGAAGGGAAAGAGAAAGGAAAAGGCTTAGGTATCATATGAGAGAAAGAAGAAATTGGCAAAATTGAAATCAAAAGAAGTGGAGTTAGCCGAAAAGTAGCTTTGCCTAGATATGGATAAGATAAAACTTAACAACATGTTAATTGATTTCTGACTCTTTATTGGTTAGTCGAATGAGTATAGATCATACACCGTTAATATCAAGGTAACCTACCTAACAGATCAAGGGGTGAAGGAAAATCAATCATCAATGAAAACTAAGAATTTCAAACTAAGCAAGATCAGCAAATTGAGGTGGGTGTAGAACAGCCAAATGAGTGAATGGGGCCTATGTGATATGGCTATGAGTTATCTGAGTATATAGTGAATTGAAGCAGTAAGAAAACAATTACTTCTTCAATAATTCAATTTGGAGGGCTTAAGGATTGGGGGGTTAGGGGTTAGGGGTCAAATAATTAGTTAGTATTTAGGGATTAGAGTTGAGGCTTGAGGGCAGGCCAAAATGCATTTGAGGTGGGCGCACTCAAGCTGAAAACTACCGAACGAAACGTATTAGGGGTTATGAGTTTATGGTTCAGGGGTTAAATGGGTTATGTTTTGAAATTAGGGTTTAATGGGTTAGGGGTTAAGGGGTTACGGGTTTAGGGTTTAGGAGGTTTAAATGGGTTAGGGGTTTAGGGATTAGGGATTAAATAGGTTAAGGGATTAGGGATTGGGGGCTTAGGGGTTAGGGAATTTAGGCACGGTTAGGGGGTTAGGTGAATAATGATTTAGTGGTTAGGGATTAGGGATTAGGGGGTTAGGGGTTAGGAGAAGAGAATGGTCATTCCAGATGCTCTGTCTTCAGCAGTCTGAAAGTATTGTCTACTAGGAAGGACTTCAAAAGAAGTTGGATGGCATCACTATAAAACTATTACGAATTAGAAGGGAAGAAAAAGAGAAAAATGCTTAGGTATCATATGAGAGAAGGAAGCAATTGGAAAAATTGAGATCAAAAGCGGTGGAGTTAGCCGAAAGATTACCACAGAGATGGATAAGATAAGAAACTTGACAACGTATTGATGATTTCATTGACACTTATTGGTTATTTAGAAGGAATATGAATACACCATCATTAATATCAATGTAACTAGCCCTATCGAGATCAAGGGTTAAGGGTTATGTTTGGGGTTTGGGGGTTAAATAGGTTAGCGTTTTTAGATCGAGTTTAAGTTAGTGGATTTAGCAGTTAATGATTTTAGGGGTTAGGGGTCGTTGGGTTAATAGAGCAAGGAGTTTAGGGTTAAATAGGTTAGGGTTTAGGGGTTTAGGGGTTAAATAGGTTGGGGGCTGGGAATTAGTGTTTAAGGGGTTAGGGGTTAGGGTTGGAGGTTTAGGGTTTAGAGGTTAAATAGGTTAGGCATGAATTTATAGGTTTAGAAACTTTAGGGGATTTAGCGATTAAGTTTTAGCTGAGGTTGGGGTTAGGGTTGGTTAGAGGTTTAGGGTTTAGGGGTTCAAATGAGTTATAGGGGTTTAGAGTTTAGGGGTTAGGGATTTAGTAGTTGAGATTTTTGAGGTTAAGGGTTAGGGTAGGGCATTAAATAGGTTAGGGTTTTAGGGGGTTAAATAGGTTAGGCCGATTGGGAGAAATAAGTTTAAGGGGTGAAGGTTAAGGTTTGAAAGTTTAGGGTTTATGGGGTTAAATAGGTTAGGGTTTTGAGTTTAGGGTTAAATAGGTTGAAGGTTAAGGTTTAGGGTTATTGGTGAATAGTTTAAAGTTTTAGGGTTTAGAGTTAAATAGTTTGGTTAGAAAAGTTTAAGTTTATGGTTTAGGGGTTAAATGGGCTAGGGGTTTAAAGTTAGGATTAAATGGGTTAAGGGTTAGGAGTTTATAAGTTTAAGGTTTAGGGGGTTAGAATAGGTTAGGGGTTTAGGGGGTTAGGGGATTTAGCGATTAAGGATTTTAGGGTTAGAAGTTAGGGGATAATGAGGTTAGGTTTAGAGGTTTATAGGTTTATGGTTTAGGGGTTAAATTAGTTGCTTATTCTTTCGTCTCAATGTAACAATTTGCCAAGTATTTTTGCTTGTTTCCATGTCTTCTTTATTTATTAATTAATAGTATTTTTTTACCATTGCTTTAAATTTATTCATGAAAATTTATATTGCAAAATCAAACTTGTAACTTAAGCGAGAACTAATATAGGCACCTGAAAGGCTGACCCGAATGCGAATGCACGGTCAGACAACCTCACAGTGACCTTGGCCTTAATAAATGATGCCACAAGGGGAGAAAATAGCCAGCCAGGCCACTCAAGCGTGCACAAGGCACCCGGTGCAATCACAACAGCAAAACTGATATGGGCACCCGCTCGAAACGGTCGGCGGAACCGAATCGCCCCGATCAGGCGACCTCTGCAACATGACGCAATACGCCCAAATAAAGGAATATGCTACAAGGGAGAAAATAGAAAACGGGCGGCAAAATTTCACAAGGCATAGGGTGGTCACAACAGCAAAGCGTCTGGAGCGCCTCGAACAAAATGACCAGGCAGAATGCGCCGGTCGGGAGACCTTGCGCGGAGTGCAACACGGTGCACCAACCGAACGATGCCACAAGAGAGCGAGCAGCAGGCCGCATGAATGTGCACAATGCACCTAGGTGGTCACAACTTAGAAAAACAAATGGACGCCTTCGAACGAGTAAGCTCGACCTAAACTCCCCGGTCGGGCGGCCTCACGGTGCGGCGCTACATGGCGTGCCGGAACCGAACGATACCTGAGGAGAAAATGGAAAATAGGCCACCCCATACATGCAAGCACCCGGGCGGTCCACAACACTTAAAGTAATCCCGAGCGCCCTCAAACAAATGGCCGACACAGATAGGCCGGTCCCGGGTGACCTCACATGGTGTAACCACAGCCTGCTTCGTAGAACGAAGACCTGAGGAAAAATGAAAATGGGCCACTCGAACACTGAGGCACGGGAGTGGTCCTGGCATGAAAAAGCGTCCCGAGCGCCTCGACGACGAATCGACACAGGCGCGCCTGGTCGGCGACCTCATGGTGCAACCTGTTCGCCGCGCGGAACGGCGAACGATGCAACAAGGGATAAAATGACAAATGGGCTTCTCGAACGTGCTCAAGGCACACAGGCGGTCACAACTTAGAAAAAATGGGTTGCCCTCGAACGAAACATCCCAACCCGATCTGAATGCACCAGTCAAGCCACTCACCGCGGTCACATGCAGCCGCTGTGACAGTTACAATGCCCTGGGGAGAAGATGGAAAAAGGCCACACAGACATGCACAAGGCATGTGAGTGGTCACAACAACGAGCGAGTACGAACTCCCTCCCGAATGAAACGACCCGACACAGAGCAGCATCGGTCGGGTGACCTCACACGGTGCGTACGGCTTCCTTAACGAACGATGCCATAAGGGAGAAAAATAGCAGGCGGCCACGAACTGCCTGAGGACTCGGCGGTCCTGACAACAAAATTGATACGAAGCATGAATGAAATGGCCCTACTGGAACACCCGGTCGGACGGCCACGACCTCCCCGCACGGCCCAGCAGCACCCGAACGAATGTTGATGCCGAGAGCCAACGAAGGCGGGCCACCAAATGTGCACAATGCCCTGAGTGGTCACAACTTAGAAAAACTGATACGGGCGCCTCGAAAGGAAATGACGACATAAATGCACCTATTCGGTGACACGCCAGCGCGACACGAGGGCGCACTCGATCGAACGATGCCACGAGGAGAAAAATGGAAAACGAGCTGCCCAGGAATGTGCACAAAACCGGAGTGGTCATAAGTCGCTTGATACGAGCTGCTCGAACGAAACACTGCCGGCGGCCGGCAACGCCGGTCGAGGGTGACCTCCACGGTGCGGCGTGACACGGTGCGCCGGCCGAATGATGCCACGAGGAAAAGAAACGGAAAATGGGCCACGAATGTGCTGGGCAAGGCGGTCCTGTCGCAAAAGCGATACGGCGCCCTCGGCAGGCGACCTAACCTGAAAGCACGCTCGGTCGGGCAGCCTCTGCCCAGCAGGCATGAGCGCTGGCAGAAGTGACATTCTACAAGGGAGAAAATAAAAAATGAGTCACATGAACATGCACAAGGAACAGTGGTCACAACAGCAAAAACAGTATGGCGCCCTTGAATGAAGCAACCCGACCCGACTCGAACCGCATTAGCGACCTCATGAGCGCGACACAATGCGACCGGACGCAATGCCACAAGGAGAAAACAGAAAATGGGCCGCTTCGAATGTGCACAAAGAGACCGGAGTGGTCGCTTGCGCAAGGCAATACGGGAACCCTCGAACAAGCGGCCGGACGACGAGGCCCCGGTTGGGCAACCTCCACCACAGCCGACATGGTGCACCCAAACAAATGATGCCACAAGGAAAATGGAAAATGGGCCATCCGAACGTGCACAAGGCACCAGGCGGTCAAAAATTAGCAAAACTAATACGGTGCCCTCGAAATAATGTGACTCGACCAAACTCGCCGGGTTGAAGCCTCAAATGGTGACACGGCGCATGAGCCAGATGATGCTGCAAGGAGAAACAATCAACCGCCCAAACGTGCACAAAGGCGATCGGAGTGGTGCAACAGCGTGTGGGAAACATCTCCCGAATGGCGGGCGGCGGGCAAGCCGCGCGGTGAGAGCGACCTCCTGCAATGGGGAACACGTCGCATCCCAGGTTGAACGATGCCATAAGGAGAAAATGGCAAACATACCATGAATGTGCTAAGGCTTTAGGGTGGTCACAACACAAAACTGATACGAGCGTCCTCGAACGAAGAACTGGAAACTCGACGCGCCGATTCGAGCGACCTCCTACGACACGACATGGCGTGCCGGCGAATGATGCCTGATAAGTGAAGCAGCAAGCAAACCCGCTTTGAATGTGTAAAAAGGCACCGGTGGTCATAACCGCTAATACGGAACCTTGAGCAGCTTATTTCGACCCGACCGAAACGCGCTAATGGGTGACCTCACAGTGCAACAAGGCGCGCGAGCAACGATGCCATAAGGAGAAAATGAAAATGGGCGCGCGAATATGCCTGAGGACTGGGTATGGTCTAACCTTGATGCCGTTGCCTCTGAGCAGAAAAACAACTGTTGAGCGTGCACAGTGCAGGCGCGCCCTTCCTCACCGCGATCCCCGACTTCATGGCGGCAAATTAACGTCGATGCCACAAGTGAGCAAGCTATAAAACAAACCGCTGAACATGCACAAGGCACAAAGGCGATCCGCGATTTAACAAAGCAATACAAGCACCACCGAACAACGACCCGACGGAACCTGGGCAACACCCGGTGGGCGACCTCCACCGCAACCGCGACCACAACTGCGGCACAAACCTGACGATGCCAAAGGGGCAAATAACAAATGGGATACTTAAATATTACTGAAAACGCTGAAGGTGGTCACAACGCAGAAAAAGCCGATATGAGTTCCCTCAAGCGAAAGCGACCTCACCCGGTCGCCCGGTTGGCGACCTCATGGTCTGGCATGACACGGCGTGCTGTAAATCATACACAAGGAGCAAATGGAAAACGAGACCACCGAACATGTACAAAGCACGGGTAGCCCTGACAACGAAAATTACTCCTGGGTTCCTCGAACAAAACAGCAACTGGTAGCATTCGGTCGGGCGACCTCATGGCGTGATACGGTCGCCCGACAATGCGAAGGAGAAAATGGAAAATAGAGTTTGCCAAACGTGCACAAGGCACAAAGGCGGTCACAACAACAAAACTGATGAGTTCCTCGAAAGAAATAGCTCAACACGGCGAAGATAAGCGGTGAAACCTCACCATTACGACCACGATACGCTTTGAACAAATGATGCCTGAGGCAAATGACCAACCAGCGGGCCACCGAACATGTACAAAACACCTGGGCGGTCACAACAGAAAAACTAATGTGGTAAGCCCTCGGCGAAAATGACACGACCTGGAAACCCAGCCAGGCAGGCGACCTCACCTAACGCAACACAACATGCAGGCAAAGCGATGCAAAGAGAGAATGGAAAGCGGAGTGGTCGAGCGTGCACAAAGCACCCAGGTAGTCACAAATTAAGCGATACTAAGCGCCCCTCTCAGGCAAGCGGCGGAACCCGGCCAGATACACCAGTCGGGCTACACTCCTGCGAAGCGTGACCGGGCGCACCCAACCCGGCGATGCCACAAGGAGAAAATGGCAAAGCGGGCAGCGAACGTGCAAGTGGCGGCCCGGTCACAACAAAAGCGTCTGGGCAACCTCGAAGAAATGACCCGGCCGAACACACGGTTGGGCACGACCACAACCATGATCGACGGAAATTATGGCACACAGGCGAGCGATGCAGCAAGAACAAATGGAAAAACGAGCCACACGAATGTACACAAGGCACGGTCACAACAAAAGCGTCTGAGCCCCTCTCGAATGAAATAGCGACACCGAAGCAGCGATCAGGTGACCTCACATTGTGCGACATAAAGCGCGCCCAACAAGTAGTTGGGGGCACCTGATAAAAGTGAACCAAGGAGTGAGTTCATCACGTCTTTAATATTTTAGCAAACTCGCTTAAATTCCCATCATAATCACCTTGCATCTTCATCACAATGTGTAATAAACTAAATATATCTTATTATGTTACTCCAACCATTCAAAAGAGGACCCAAGTTTAGACTATTATTTATTAAAGGAGAAAAGAAATTAATTCCCAAGCCATCGCAATAGCGACACTTATCCCAAACTATAGTAAAATTACACTTAGCCCAAAACCATACTTAAAGTGGTAACAATAGTAATAACCAATAGAGACATTTTTTCCCAAATTTTAACAATAGCGACGCTTTTCTAAACTTCATATGCTGCAGCGTTTTCCTCCAAATGTCACAATAGTGACACATAGCTCTAATCCATAACGAATTAAAGCGCTCTTTCCCAAGCTTGTCTGAATTTTGACACTTTTCTACAAACATCATAGGAAGCCGACTGCCCAACTTCCGTACATTAGCAATACTAACACTTGTCTCCCAAGCGTGCGGTGTAAACGATTGTGAGTGGGATTTGAAAAATTGATAAATTTTGGAAATTTCAAACATTTGGTCAAAGTGCTCCGAACCAAAATGTCAAATTTCCACCAAATGTACTAGTGATTAGATGAGCAGAGGAGTTTACAACTCCAATTATTGAAGATCATTTTAAAGTTATCTTGGTATTATGACATTTTGTATGTTTTGTATTATGTGTTCCTCTTTGGTTTGTCTAAAACAAAGGCAAGATTCTTAATTTGAGATTGTAAATTACTACATTTTGGATAATTTTTATATTGGAAAAATGCTAGTGGATTATTACTTAAATGTTTTCACGAATGATCACAGAATGAATCCAACCCGAGTTTCATGAAGGGGAATGTGGAGGCCACCTCTTTTGAAGTCAGCGCTAAAAAATCATAGAGATAGTTTACTAAGCCCCACCACCTCTTTCAAGATGTCCACAAAATGATTCTTGCTTTGTCCCACAAATTCCAAATTTTTGAAGGTAAAGAAAGAAAGTTTCTTCCTTACCTACGCAACCCGATCAGCTGAAGCTCCTTTTCGGCGGTGGGGTCCTAGACTTCAATGGAAATGCATCACACTCATTTTCCCAACATGGTGGTTCTCACGGACAACAGAACCTTTACCAAATGGATAGAAGCCATCCCATCTGAAGATTCCATAGACTCGGTTGTCATTTCATTCCTTGAAAACCATATCCTTTCTAGATTTGGCTATCCTGAAAAATGATAGCCGGCTTAATCTTTGCTTGCATTTGGGTCCAAAAATATGGTGGAATTACATCACAAATATCAGATTATATTGGGTCATTCTACGTTATTACCCTCAAGGTAATGGGTTGGAAGATCCTCAAATAAAATTTTGGTAAACATAATCAAAAGTTTACGGAAGATAACAAAAAATCATGGCACAATAAGCTAGTACATGCATTATGGAATAAAGTTATGATTAAAAAGTCAATTGGGATGTCTGTACAGCTGGTTATGGGACGATGCAATATTTCAACTTGATCTAGGAGAGCCGATCATGAAGTTGATCCAACAAATACGGTCTAAAGATGATGATATGACAAGAAGAATAAACCGAGACTATACATCTGCAACCAAGCCGGAAAGTATACATCGAGCACAACAACTACAAAAGAAAACATCAAGAAGTTGTTCGACAAAAGAACCAAGACAAGTGATTTTAAGATTGGTGATAAAGTATTGAAATAGGATTCAAGGAGAAGATAAGGTAAAATATGGAAAAATTGATAACTTATGCAAGGCCTTATCTTATCCAAATACGCTGTAGAACAATGCCTTCTTTTACTTGTAAATTGGATGGAGGTTGTGAATATTTTAAGGTCTTCTCAATGAGATATCCAAACATTATTTACGATTTAATATTTTAAGTTCAATTTTTTTTTTCATTGCATATAACATTGCTTTTGAATTTGAAAAAGAAAAAATAAAAAACAATAGAAAAGAAAAAATGGCAGATATAAAGAAAGAAAGGTATAACCCCATGCCGAAAAAGAAAAGGAGAGTACGAAAGTGTGCAAGATTAAATGCCACTACCAAAAGAGCCTTGCTATTTAGTCATATGACCTAATCATGACTAGATAGATTTCAATTTACTACTGATAGGTTAGTAGAAGAAAATTTTCCAAACAATTTAATCTTGGCTTATCAGTAGATTAGATTAGGATGAAAGAAATGGCTACAATTAGATCAAAACATGAGCCAAATATAGAAAAATAGAGTTCAAACAAACTCAAATTATGAACCTATAAGATTGATGAAGAATGGTTCAAACATGCCCAAAATCTAAACCAAAGAAGAAGCAAAAGGGATGATTCTAAAAAACATATGAAATCTAAGTCATGAGAAAGAATGAAGGATGTTTTAAAATCTAGGATCTTAAGCCTTCAAGTTGTGTTTTAAATTTTTACCAAATAAAGTCTATGTGCGACTTGTACATACGGCCATGAACATCTTGAGGTAAAGAACCGAGTTTAATCCTAACTTGTTTGTGTTTTAAATTTTACATTTTTAAATGTTGAGAATAAAATCCGTCCATAGGTTTAATCTTAGCAGATAGTAGATTTGGTAGGGAATTAATCGAGTCCATTTAATGCGAACTCATGGAATAAATAAGGGTAGATTTTAGATTAGTTTCACGATTTTAATAAAATAAAATGTGATGTCAAATGTTTGCAAGTCCAAGTGCACTGATGAAGCAAAAATGTTAGGAAAAAGTAGGCTATGTGGAAATTGGGTGTTTGGGAAAATTTGTTTGTTGATGCAAAGTATTGATCATCTTTTCAAGCGACATAATCAGGAAGAAAAGGTTGTCAAATGATAAAACTGCAGTCTACATTCTAGAGATCAAAATATGAAGTTCTTGACCCCTCAAGGTGACATCCCCAGGTGGAGCCCTTTGTTAGCCATCAGTAAATTTTTGTCACATCAAATGATGGCTAAAACAGGTCTGAAAACCTTGATTATTTTCATGAAAATTACTCATTCTTGAAGCCTCTGCGTGATTTCTTCACCCTTAGAATCCAATCCACTTATATTTTCACTTCAAAGCTTCAAAGGAGTCTGTTGGTTTCAAAAAGAACTGGCTGAGCTTTTAGCTTCCTCCATTTTTCACTCATTTCCCCTTTACCTGCTATTTTCCTTTAAAAACCCCTTTTTTCGCTGCTTTACCCTCATTCCCTTAAAAAAAAACCCTTCTTAAACGGCTAAAAACCACTTTTACCGGTTCAAAAATCCTATTTTACCTATCGGGCACTAAAAACCCAAAAAACCCCGCAAAACCTTGCTCCTCTCTTTATATTAAAAAACAAGCTTTTAGCCCCTTTTGGCTAAGCCCCTTCCATTTTCTACATAGAACCTTGCGCCGTGACCGGGCACAGCCTCTGTCGTGCATCATGCATCGACACTTCTGGTTGTTTTCCTCTTTGCCTTTTTTACGATGAACCGATCTCACGAGGGCTTAAACCCCTTTGCTCTTTTTCTTCATACAACCAACACTCACAAACCATGAGCTAAATACCTTTGGCCCCCTGTCTCTCTAGCTCCCAATCCTTACGATCCTCCAGCAGGACCATGCCCCGGCACAAAATTTTAGCCCCCATCGCATCAGAAAAAACATGTTTTCTTCACTTCATTTTATTTTTCTGCTGCGATGCATCAGCTTGGAAGCAGTCTACCATGAATCTACGACAAGTCAGAAAATTGTAATGCTCCGGTAGCCCCATTGTTTCATTTATCCTCTTCTTTAACCTACGATAGCGGAATCTCCATGAAAATTTGGAATCGGGTGTGCGCCTCCCCCTTTTCTTCGTTATTCCATCCCCCACCTTACCATTCCATGGGACGATCAGTGTGGTCCTTCGTCGACGGTCATCATCTCCCCTTTCATCCTTCGATCTGCCAGGCAAGTCCCTTTTCATTCAACTACTAAACCCATCTGCTATGTCGTCATTTCCTCTCATGCGAGACCCTTGTTAAATCTCTGAGATTAACAGCGAATCAACCATCCGCTACCAAACAAAGATGACGTCATACTCTAGTCCCACGCCCCACTATGCTTCTTGGTCAGGTCTCTGGCTACCATTTTGGCCTCACCACCTCCCTTCCACTATCGTTTCTCCCAGTGAAAAGTAGTTGGATCTACACCCCTAGTCGTGACCTGAATCAATTCAGTAGAATTTTCGTAGGGTTTAAAAGCTGAATCTACGAAACAAGCGGTTTCGGGGTGGAAAAGTGTTGCACCCTATGTGGTATCGCATTTTGATGTCATTAAAATGACTTACCGGCAATTTCATGCAAAAACCGCGACGGTTTCTAGAAAACCACTTTTCCATTCCGCATGTAATTCGATTTTTTTAACCCATTTCTTTATTTTTCCTCCCTCCACCATTTTCCTACCACCTCATTACTTTTTTCACCTCTTTTAAGCCTTTGTAGTAGTTGCAATACACGCAGTTTTATAACATTTTGGTTTGTTACAAGGGTTTGAAAGGCGGATTAGTCGAGTCGCGGTCTCATATCCAAAATAGCTGTGCAGAATGAGATCATAATCTTAAACAATTCGATGCGAAGAAGTTTTTGCGGTGTAAATTCCGGATTTTTAATCAATCTTTCGCGGGCATTTGATCATAATAAATAAACCCTCTAGCATCGATGGCCAAGTGTGACAAAGGGAAAGGACAATGGAGCTTAAAGTTAAAAGGTTAAGGTAAAGGCTGGTCAAAACAACAAATGTTACAGATAAAAGGCACGGTGATTAAAGAAAAATTGTTTAAAGGAGAAAACGTTACGGCGAAGAAGAGTTTAAAAGCCCAAAGATGATTATAAGGCCTTAAAACACAAATTAAAGGCAAATCGGTGTTTAAAGCCACATAAGTGGACGGATCAACAAATAGAGCCCCCAAATGCCCATCAATAAGGCAATTAATCCTCAAAATTCCCACCTACAAGTACATTTTCCACTCAAAGAATACAAATTGAATGCATAGTCGAGGAGATATTTGCCAAAACTGACTAAAGGAATTAATTGCCGACCTACCAAAATCCTCCCCAGTAATAAAGTAAGTGGAAGTTGATGAAGGTTAATGTAAAATTGATTAAAATGGAGATAAACATTTGAAATCTTCTCCTAAGGCCTCCCAAAGGTCGAGAAGCTATACTGTGTTAATTTATTAGTTGGACCTTCTTTCCTCCACTATCCTCCGTTTACCTATAAATATCATATGAGGGCCTAGTATTGTTATTCTTGGTTGAATGCTCATTGAATGTAAATAGCTATTGAGGTTGTTGAAGCTCTATTTTGTACTTGAAGAAATAAAATAAAGAAAGTTTTAAAGAACATAAAAATTATGGACTTGAATATTGTAAGCTGGTTTGAACATCAAACCTGCAAGCTTGATTTATGGGATCACGGTCTATGTCAATGGTGATGTCTCTTCTTGTAATTGTTATTTTTCTCATATTTTCCATACTATCCATTTTCTCTTGATAAGGATCAACAAATATAGATTGGGATTCTTTGTAAAGTACCCTAAATCTCCTTTGATAAATATTTATCTATTTATGTTTTCTTCTAATTGTTGTTTGAGGATAATTGACTGAGTATAACTAGTGAAGTGTTGGCAAGCTCGTGTTTTCGAGTACGGCTTGAGATATTGTCTTTGAAAGTTCTTTAAGTACATTTAAGTAAATTTGAACTAGGGAAGTCTGTTATTGGCCTATCATCTAGTTTATCTCAACAATTTCTTTGAAAAGATCACAGTATGCCAAAAGAAGAAGGATAGGTTCAAAGTCCTTACTTGATCTTAGGCTGCCCTCTGTTTTCTTATATGTTTTCTACTTTCTAAAAGTGTCATTAGATTGTTGGATTGTTGTACGAAAAGTGTGCTTTAGTAAAAAATTTCCCAAAGAAGTATTTGGTTTTCACCCATCCTTTGGGCGGCTTAAGCAGAGTTACTTTGAAAGGCTTTTCTTGTTTAGTGAAGTTAATAGATTCTTCCGTAGTATTACCTTTGCTTATTTCACAACACTTCAATATTTCCATATCACAAAATCAGCTTAAAAAGATCCTTTGACATAGATGACTTGCCCATAGACCATGTGAAACTTGTTGTGCGATTAAATCCTTTTGTGACTCCATAGTCCAATGGATTATTACTGTTTTACCTATCTATCGAAATTTGAACCATTATTTAAACCTACTCACCTTTTACCCCTCAAGAGCTTCCTTCATTTTGATGATATTCATTCCAATCAAAGAAACAAAAAAAACCCTTGTACTTCATAACTATCCTAAAATCATATCATAAGCCTCAAATAAATATCTTTGAAAACACTTATATAGAGAGATCCCTCTGAATCAATAAGGGCTAGATCCTAGGATTCCAAGAGAAGTGGTTTTGATGTATTTCTATGACATTTTCTTGCCAATATTGAAAACTACGGAGACCATAACAAGTATCTGTAAATATGTTTAACTTACAGACTAGACCAATATTGAGTCTTCAAAAAATGTATACTTGATATCCCATGATGAGCAGTTATAGGCTAGTTCGGTAGAGCAGTGTGTGTTAGGTTCACGTGTGACTATTTCTACCTTCACCCATGAAATTTCTACATGAAAAACTATAATCCATGCACTTTTAGCCAATTTTTACATAATTAAAATATGATGCCTAAAACAAAATTTATGACGATTTTCCTAGTCACTTATTTGGGCGGAATTTTGGAGCTTAAAATCCCTAACCCTTGCGGGTGATGTACGAAAATATAGTGAACCAATATCATAAATTTTTACACCAGTGTTCACCAAGGTTTCCACTCCACGTGGTCGAAATTTCAACGTTCGAAGTGTTGATATTCAACGAAAATTTCAGCACCCTCGCTTAGTGCATTAAGTATCTACACTAGGGTGGGACCCACAGTGCTATTTTTGGGTGCATGCTATTTTACTTATCCCTTAATTAAGATGGATAATAAACTATAATATATTACGAATGATGACTTGAAATAGTTAAATGAGAGTGATAAACTTAGTTAGCTAGTGGATTTTTGAGTTAGAGGTATTTTGTGAGAAATGTAAATCAATTTTAGTAGGAGTTTGAAGTGCATTGGTGCATTAGTTAATGTGGAGGTTGTAATCAATTTAACTCGGTTAAATGAGTTAAAATCAGTTGTGATAGTTATGTGAAGATACACTAGTGAAAGATCAATTGAATTAAATATTAATTAATTCACAATCATTGATCTCACATGCAATGAGGATTTACTAATATTAGCTACATATCGGATCTAATAGAGTCGATTGAGTTATTGTTGGCCGGATAAATGCGTTCTTGCGGACAAGACCGATCTCCCTAGTGTCGAGAAGACAATCTAGCAACAAACGAACAACTAAGTTTGTCTTTCTCTAGATATATTCGTTTTACAAATAAATGCTATGAAGGTGTCGATCCTACCTTAGATCCAAATGTTTATTTGCGGTCGTAGTGTCGAAATCGCATCAATAATCCTTAAATGCTTAACAAGAGCTCTTTTGTCACAAGAAAGTATCATCTTTCGTCGATCTAAAATCACAAACAAGAAAATATTAAACGGCCTTTGTATAAAAAATAATCATAAAACATACCCATCATAGTGATCAAGGAATCTATGAAATAAACGTCAAACAACAACTTATTGAAATAAACAATCGACGAATTTATTGAGAAAAACAAAATACAGTTGTATTAATCTTAAAATAACGAAGGTACAACCTTAAGCATGATGTTCGAAAGGCCTTCCTAGGGTCCGGCGGGGAATCTCCTCTACTTTGATAAGTCTTGCACTCTTCCTTCGGGAGCCTGAAAATTATGTAGTCTTTCCTCTCAAAAGCTCGGCGAAGAAAGAAGTTTGAATCTCAACAACACTTCAACTAAATCACACATAAATATTTAACTCTAATTCTCCATCTCCAAAATCTCCAATCTCCAAAAGCTTAATCTCCAAAATGTTAACCCTTTGAGCTGATACACTCCTTTTATAGAGCAGATGAGGAGGTTAGGATTCCCGTTTAAAGATAGAATCCTCCTTCAAAGGGATGGGCTCCTCACATCAAGGGATTAGTTCCTTAAGGTGTGGGATACATGCACCTTACTAAAGCGTACTCATCCCCAAAAAATATCATCTAGAACCTTCGAGTGTGAAAAATCGCTTTTCCTTTGGTTTCTCGCATTTTTACTTTCTGAAGTCGCGGTATATCTTTGGAAAATTGCGTTCTAGAATGCGAGTTCCTCTTCATTACTGCATTGTGACATAAGTAAGTCTCATATTAGCTTGCGTACTCAAAGTTTTTGAGCTTTTTAGGGTTTTTATCCATGTTTCGGGGCTTGGAATGAGGAACAAGGGTTGTAAGACACCGGAGAGGTAAGTATGAGTTTCAATGAGCTCATACGGTCGATGGGATATCGGGGTGACATTTTTAGTGTAAGTTGCCTAAAGTGCAGTCGAAATAGATGAAGATGAAGTATTTGTCATATATGAAGAGTGAAGTACTTTATCATTTCAAGGATCATCATGTAGACACAGTCGAACACCTTAAAAACATTCAATGCAAAATATATATATGTAATCATATCATCAACGAGGTAAGCATTCCCATACTCGGATCAAAAACTAACTAAACTTGATTACGTCTGAGAAATGATTTTAATATTACATCAATAGTGTAAACCTGACATGGACCACGGCCATCTATAATGAAAGTATCTTATTATAATAATAAATTCCTCGCGGCTTGGATGGTGGAAACTAGATCCGGAGGTCTTGATTTCGGATTCGAAGACTATTTTAATTCTATTCACATGCAATTAAATGTATTGAAGTCAAACATGGTAGAAACCACTTGATTACAGGTAAATGATGTGTTGTTAACAAGTGTGAGAGAAACCACCGGTAATGTCAATGGCTCTCAAAGTACTCGGTACAATCCATGAAATGTGAATGAATGAAGGCGAAGTCGAACATTTCATGGAATCATTCGATCGAAGGTCAATGATGCAACCTATCGTCGAGCGAGAAACACCGCCATTGAGGCATGCGAGATTTCAAAATCTTGTGATTTGCAGATCCAACTTCCTAGATAATGAGCTATCGTCGATGAAAGTGATTAAGTCGTAGGCAAGCCCACAACACGAAATCATAGATCAAGTTTTGATGAAATATATTGGCAACGGGGTGACTCGGGGATGGTCAAAATGGAAGACAAATATTTCACATGAATGGTTTTGTTTGTTGTCCTCTTGAACACATAACAACACGGCGAGATGGCTTGGTGACAATTGACCCAAAGCTAATACCAGGCAATGAAATTTTGAAGACTTTCAATGTGGTTTGATTAAGCATTGAACAAATGTTCCCAGCAATTGAAAAAAAAGTTTCGTGTTCGAGTGGTTAACGGTTTTGAATAATCAAAATGTAACAAAAAGTCCATTTTTTCTCTTTTCCCCCACCATTTCACGGCAAGTACCTCTTTATTTTTAGCGAGCTTGAGGTAAAATTTGCTTGTTTATAAGCTCATCCTTCGAATGAGTCCAACAGCAGTTTAAGATTCAAAACCTAAGAAGGAGTGGTTCGTTCTGTTGAAAATTAAACAAGTCGCCCCTACTGACAGAATTTTAAGTCGATATAGGAGAAACTCGGTGTTTTCAATTTTAGGGAGTCGAAGAAAAACTTAAGGGTGTACTTTTTCGTAAATTTGATCTCTCGAGCACGAAAAATGATAAAATAATGTGGGAGAGAACTCTATTCACACGTAATTAGTCAACGTATACCTTTTTCGTAAATAGTCCATTTCGATCCGTAAAAGTTAAACTTATCTTTTGAAGGATGACCGTTCATTACTTTAACGAAGGTTCGAATAGTCAAGTACTTGGCAATATTTTCATGTTTAGAGAGTCTAAAAGGGCTTAAAAGAGGACTCCAATGTTTCGGCTTTTCGTAATTTTCAGAGTCCAGAAAGAGTGATAAAAGTATAATTAGTAGTTTCACTTTTTTACGAAAATTTTAATGAGTTTGAAAAAGGGATAAAAATGTACTCGGAGTTTCACTTTTTCGTAAGTTTAACGAGTTCGAAAAGGGATAAAATTTATCACAGTAGGTGACTTCAATTTAATTAACGAGCGAGGAAAAAGGCAGAAGAACTCGGCATTTTTCCTTGTGTTCCTACGAGAATGAAAGATAGAAAAATAATCTCGGGATTTTCATGAGTTTAACGAGTCTCCAAAAATAACCGAAATTGACTCGAATAGGTTTCATTTTGCAAAATCTTAGAGAAACGGGAGAAAAACTATGCTTTAGTGTGGTTTTCATTTTTACACAAGCAGAAACGGAGAAGCATGCTTTATGCCCCCTAAGCATAGCGCTGAAGCTTGTACCCCCCCAACTTAATTTCATTCAGCTAAGTACACAAATGGTAATTAATAGCATGGATGGAATAAGAAGGTTCATTACGGATCATATGAAACACACGACCTAAAATTGTAAGAAAATTTTGGCGAAATAACTAACCTAAATATATGACTTAACATTTACGAGATCTATTCAAAGACTCGTTTCATTTAAGAAATTTTTTATTTTTAACGAACGACATAGAGAGAAAAGAACTATGCTTGGCAACGTGTTTCATTTTAACGAGGTTGACACGATGAAAGGAACTTTCCTCACTTACATGTTTCATTTTTTTAACGAGGTTGACACGTAAAAGAAATTATCCTCAAATCTATTTTCTACAATCTACCTATATAACCTATTTGATTCATTTTTAATGAGATTGACATAGAAAGAAAAAACTGTCCTCATACCTAATTCATTTTTTTAACGAGTTGACTCGATATGAGAACTATCCTCACGACCAAATGATTCATTTTTTAATGAGTTGACACGAAAGAACTATCCTCATACACGATTCATTTTTTAACAAGGTTGACTGATGCCAGGAACCATCCACCCTCCTTTGATTCATTTTTTAACGAGGTTGACACGATGAGAACTATCCTCGGAAACTATTTATTTTCTAATCTACTACGTAACTTACGTTCATTTTTTAATGAGGTTATTTTAAGAAAAGAGCTTGTCCTCATCGGCCCCATTGTTTCATTTTTATGAGGGTTGACACGATGTGAGGAACTCTCCTCACACGGGTGATTCATTTTTTGTATTAAAGTTGTGCAAGGGAAAAAGAACTATCCTCGGCTACATATTTCATTTTTTTTAACGAGGTTGACATAGTAAAGGAACTCTCCTTGGAAACTATTGTTCTAATCTATTAATCTACTCTCTGATACCTATTTGATTCATTTTTTAATGAAATTTTGACACGAGAAAAATTGTCCTCATGGAAACTTGTTTCATTTTCATGAGCTTTACTGAAAAGGACATATGATCTCGACTAAGCGGTTACATTTTAACGAGGTTGACACGGAAAATAAGCTTGTCCTCACACTCAACGATTCATTTTTTAATGAGGTTGACACGATGAGAACTATCCTCACCTCCGAATAATTCATTTTTTAACGAGGTTGACACGATGAAAAGGAACTATCCTCGTACTCAACGATTCATTTTTAATGAGATTGACACGATGAAAAGGAATATCCTCGGACTCAACGATTCGTTTTTTAATGAGGTGACCCCAGTAAAGGAACTTTCACTCGGACATGATTCATTTTTAAGTTGGCTTCAGTCAAAAATATCATGGAAGCAATCATGGCTTCCAACTAGAAGAAAAGACATGTCAATGGACACACCTTGATCGTGGCTTCCAAGAGGTCTTCATCGGAAGGAAGAATAGTTCTACGGAAAAGGAACACATATCGAGGACTGAAAAGGGATAAGAACATCATGTTTCAAATAATCCCATAGGTTGCATGTCCGAATTACCGGATCCTAAGTCAAGGAAGACGAGCAAGCATTGAAGTAGCTTACATCGGTAACGGAAAACATGGGACTAGTTGCCACAATTAACCAGTAACGTGGTAGATACCACTTTAGAATCGGGGAACATTTAGGGATATCGGATAATTGGTAGTCGAATCAAGACTAGCGAAATGGTGGTCTCTGATCACAATGTTTCCATTGTGATGGAAAGACATCACGCGAAGAGTGTCGATACGACAACTTTCATTATGAGCTTTAGTCTACTTGAAATGAAATTGAAATCAGGGAGAAGCCTCGATTTCACCATAAGATCGATACGCAGACAGTTTTGCTTCCAAAGTAATAGAAAACTTGGAAAGGATTCTAAAGAGTTCACTTGTGGATGCAATACAAAGCTTTGATTTTTGTGTAATAGGCACAAGGCGAGGGGGCCAAAGCTTTCCAAGCGATTGAGGATAAAATACTAACGAAGCACCTTCATCTGCACATTGTATGGTGTATGTCCCTACCACCCAATTTCACAATGATTTGAAGGGATGGAGGAAGGAAGACAAGGTTCTATTAGTATATTCCATCCAAAGGAAAATACCTCGGTACTTGGAGGGGTTACAGCAGAAACGGATAGAAATGCCCCACAGCGTAGAAGAATGCGATGTAACAAGAAGGAACCTGAAGCATTGTAAGATTTCATTCTCTATAGGAGAATGGGATCGACGAATGTAGTACGAATAACCACTTGATAAGCTAATGGATCATCGGCAAGGTAGTGTCAGTTTCTCTCCAATGGAAGAGTGGGATCGGTTGTACTTGAAATTGGAGTGATCACTACGTGGAGTTGACAGTAGGTTGGGAGAAAGTTCTGACCCTTGAGTGGAAATTCTTCTTTGTGGAACGATAACGTTTTCAAATAATTTTGAGCTTCATCCATGTGAGGGAAAATGTGATTTGATTACTCCCCTTTGCATAACTTACAAAGGAAACTAACTTTACCCTTTTTCGGGAACACGACTATCAGCGGTTGATGGATCAACGGAAAGTTGATGATTTTTGACAAACTTCCAAGACCTTTGGAATACCGGGACAATTGATAAGGGAGTGGTCACCCCACAAGCGTCTGCAATTATTTGGGTTTACGATGCATGTTGGAGGTTCCTCAACACAACTAACTGACCATGGTTGGTTGGTTGACTTCTTTCTTATCTTGCTTCTTCTTCTTCTTCTTCCTTTCTTCTTCTTCTTAGCCACCTGGTTACTAGCGTCAAGGGACTTTACCAGCGAAGAGAGAAATGGAGGAATAAATATTAGGCGAGAATTAAATGGTCAAAAGAAGGTTGGTGATGTTGAGATGGTGAACTGCAGTGAAGTGAAGCATCCGGTTGAGGTGGAAGAATTGGAGTATTTGGGGCCAACGAAGTTGAAAATAACCATATCGGTAAACCTATTGTAAATCCAGGTAATAACAAAGTAGCCATATGGGGGGACCCAACATTTCCAAGGAAGGAAAATACTAGGATTCTCGTTAAGGTTCCTTAGTTGGTAAATTCAGAGCAGTTGCCGTATGTTCCTTCGGTGAATTTTATTAACTTAAAACTAAAATTAACAATTCAAAATTCACACCTAACAATTAAAATTCACAATTCACACCTATGGTCTCTAAAAGTAAAAAAAAACAAATTAGCATAAGCTATCAAATCTAGAGTCAAAACCACACACAGCGGTAACTTCCGTACTAAAGCACTAGTTGGTGATGAAATCCAACATCGTAGGAATTTAATACAAAAGAGCGGTTGGAACGATTACCCGACAACCTTCTTAATAAACAGAGCGCTGGGTTCTTCACAAAACCATCTCGAGTGAAGAACCCCCCGGAGAGGAGAGTCCAAGTGAGTCTGGTCGACGTACGCTCAGTACGATGAGATCTTTTCCTTCATCGTCACCTTAGGAAATAATCTTAAGTCTATGGACACTAAGGTTACTGTGATAACAAATATAATTAAGGGGGAGGCAGTCTGATCAATCCCATGCGCAAGGCGAGTAACAAAGCTCAATCCCCTTGAAGGTTCCTCGACATGGTCAGCTCAGGGTTTACCGAAAAGTGACCCCGGGCTCCTCGATAATGGTTAATCACTGGTTTACCGTTTGTAATGTGCACAAAATCTTCTATCTTCCCCAATAGGCAAGAATTGATTGTCTCAAGGGTTGAGACATGATCTCGTGATTAAATCCTTTAAGAGAAGCTTCCTAGATTATACAAATTACAATTGGATTATTTCCTACATAAGATTCATCTACTTGTTTGTTTTAGTTTCTTTGGAAAAGTTAACTACAACCTAATTCAAAGCACTAATCCTAAGCTATATTGGTGGAAAAATGCTAAAAATGTAAAAGTTGCTAGATGAATTTTAATTAAAAGCCTTTGTGTTATTTAGGCCATTTATTATAAAAGGTAAATGGATATAGAGCAATGGTGTTATGACCCAACCAAAGGCAGATGCAATCGAATATGATAATGTAGTATTTTCAATTCGATGAATCCTAACTAAAGTAAGGAGAGAGTTTCCATCACTTCCAACAATGCAAAAATTGATCACTAAGAGAAAATATAACAAATTCTCTAATACTAATTTCATTAGAAAAAATAATGAAAATCAATCCCAAAACAATTTTTATATTTTGTGTTTTAAAACAAGCATAAAAACATCTAAATTTAAATCAAAGAAAAGCCAGTCTAAATCTATGATTGATTTTTGAGAATGTAAACTATGCAATTGTATTCATGCACAATTCGGTTGAAAAGTATGCAAATGTAATCTATGCACATTTTCATTCATGATGCAGAAAATGAGAATTCTAATTATGCAAATGTGATCTATGCAGAGAATTCTCAAACACAAGATGATTCTAATGTAATCTGAAGACAATCGAGTGCAAGTCAAAGAAAATTGAGTGAGAGTTCCAAGTAATCAAAAAACACTCAAGGCGATTAACACTCATACAATAAACAAAAAAGATGTAAAATTGTGAAAATCTTGGAGACAAACCTCCAAGTAATAGACAAAGGAAATCAAATTAATAATTTCTCAAAAACGATACTCAAAAACACCCAATTAACAATGGAGATTAGATGAGATGAAAATTTGTGAAAGAAATTCGAAACAAGAGATTTTTGATAGAAAATTATAGATGCAGTTAGATGCTAAGAATCATAAATCAAATCTAAACTAAGCTTGGAAAAAAAGAAATCTAGAGTTTCCAAAATTTAACGAGGATCACGACAAAATTAACAGTGCGGTCCCGCCCACATTCACTCAAGGAAGGAGTGTGAGGTATGTGCCTTGAAAAAGAACAAAGTGCGGTCCCAGAGAAAAAGTTCAAGAGAAAAACTTAAAAGATTTCAAAATTTTCAAAAAACGAGAGAAAACGTAAGCTACCCGGACGGAGATATCCATCAATCAAAAACCAAGAAAAAAGTTTTCCTCAAATCAAAATAAAGAAGACCAAAAACAACAAGTTCAACACGGTGGGTCGCCAATTTTGGCGGATAAATCGTTCTTGCGGACAAGACCGATCTCCCTAGTGTCGAGAAGACAATCTGGCAACAAACGAACAACTAAGTTTGTCTTTCTCTGAATATATTCGTTTTACAAATAAATTCTATGAAGGTGTCGATCCTACCTTAGATCCAAATGCTTATTTGCGGTATTAGTGCTTCTGTCACATCAATAATCCTTAAATGCTTAACAGAGCTCTTTTTATGTAGAAAGTATCATCTTTCGTCGATATAAAATCATAAACAAGAAAATATTAAATAACTTTTGTATAAAAAATAATCATAAAACATGCCCGAGTCTTAGTGATCAAGGTCTGAAATAAACGATCAACTGACGACTTATTGAAATAAATAATCAAAAAATGACAATTTGTGAAAAACGTTGATTATATTAATCTTAAAATAATAGAAAGAACCTTACAACCTTAGCCTTCGATATTTGAAAGGCCTTCCCGGGGTCAAAGCGGGAATCTCCTCTACTTTGATAAGTCCCACTCTTCCTTCGGGAGCACAAAGAGGTATGTGATCTTTCCTCTCAAAAGCTCGAGAAAGAAGTTTGAATCTCAACGGCACTTCAACTCAATCACCGCAAATATTGAACTCTAATTCTCCATCTCCAAAATCTAAATCTCCAAAAGCTTAATCTCCAGAAATGTTCTTAACCCTTTAGAGGGCTACCCAATGCCTCCTTTTATAGAGCGAATGAGGAGGTTAGGATTCCACGTTTAAAGGGATAGAATCCTCCTTCAAAGGGATAGGCTCCTCACATCTGGATTAGTTCCTTAAGGTGTGGGATACATGCACCTTACTAAAGCGTACTCATCCCCAAAAATCTCATCTAAAGCAACCCGGAATTGACGAAAAATCAATTTTCACTTTGATTTCTCGCTTTTTTGACTTTACGGAAGTCTGCGGGGCATAACTGTAGAAAATTGTGTTCTAGAACGCAGTTCTTCTTCACATTCTGTGCCTAGCGGGAACGCGGGTAAGTCTCATATTAGCTAACGTACTCAAATTTTTGAGCTTTTAGGTTTTCTCCATGTTTCGGGGCTTGGAATGAGGAACAAGGTTGTAAGACTTGCCGGAGAATGAAGTATGAGTGTCAATGAGCTCATATAATTAAGCATAATGTCGGTGACATTTTTTAGTGTAACGTTTATAAGTGAAAGGAAAATTGACTATCATTTGTAGGATTATCGAGTTGCACACATGCAACCAAACACCCATTAGGTTCCCATGATAGCATGCAGGTCGGAAGGAAAGAATTCCTATATTTTTTTTATCAAAAGGACTATATTAGTTTGATGTGCTAAGTGTCTTTTTCAGTTATAAAACATTTACATATTTGTCTCAGCTTGTTTTCTTAAGGAATGAGGAATTTAACCATGAAACATGGATGAATTTGTGACATTTAAGCAAATAAGCCTAAATAGTGAACAATAGTGTATAACATAGAAATAACATCACACATAAGATTTACATAGAAAGGCATGATGAAGTAGTTCACCTCCTAGGCTACATCTGGCAGTGCAGGTCCCAATAGCATGTCCTTTGTGTCATTTTGCTAAACATTTCAAATACATGTGTTTAAAAGCACTCCAATGGTTATTTTATCTACATTGGCTCCATGCTCAAATTAGTCTATATAGACTCTTGTTTCACCCAAATTGGTCGAAAATTGACCTCCTATTATTTTTATAATGACAACTACAAATGCTCCACTAAATGTGGAGAATTACGGTGCTTGTAGTTAAAATAGCAAAATGACCTAATTTAAATGGCATGCTAAAATCCCTCAGTAGAAACCACATCGAATTTAAGTTTACGGTTAAGGGTAGGGGTAGCCACATGCCGACCACCTTTAAATTTAGATTGTTAGTTTTAAAATTCCGCAACAGAGTTTTGATGCCGAAGCAAAACAGTGGAGGTTCCATTTAACTATCATCATACTAGACAAACCCATGCATGTGACATGGCTTTAATATTCATGGAGTTAACGATTGACATCAAAAGTAATGATTTATGTTGCGGTTAACTATGGTATCATGTGAACATCGTTGAAGTAGCGACGGATAACTTGCCAAGCGATACGAGTATAGAATATATGGAGAACTATTATGGTATGACTCATCGTATAGCGGAGTTGGGTGGAGACTTAAGCGCACCAAAGGTCACGAGGTCGAACCCCTGCAGTACCCAACCATAATTTTTATCACATCGTCTGAGAGACACAACAGCCTTGTTTAGCCATGTCACCTCAATGAACCCGAGAAAAAAAAAACAACTCGTACACCCTTCAACAAACCGAGGTACCACATGGAAAAATATCGAGGCCTATTGAATCGAATATTATGAGAATATTCTATTTTTGATGTATGCTTGCATGTTGGACATCCCGGTCCTTTTTGTCTAAAATTTTAGTTTTGGAAATCAATCGAACGTGATATATCCATCATATGACATTAGTTTTTGAACCATTCATGACACAGGTACGAATAGCGAGATCTACTCGGTCGCTTAGGTTTAATTACGGTTTGAGCACTTTCAGTTTGAGGAAAAATTCATGATCTCATATCACACCTCCCCATTGAGGCTTTTGTACCCCAAAAGACTTTAATTACTTGTTTAGTAGATGAGGAATTACATCTCCTTCACCTTTCAACTTCCATCCACCTTTTCACCTTTCTTGTCTTAATACCTTTGAGCCCAACTCGAAGGTAGTTGATACTTCCTCTTAGATGCTCTTGTCCTCATCCCGAGATGGTATCCTCCTTGACATCATGCAAAGTATTGCAAGAAATATTCAATAGAGGGATGCTAAACATCACTCCTTGATCATCGATCAAAAGGTGGCTCATACAAACATAAATTTTCAAAATTAAAAATTGAATACATTTGCATATATGAGGTCAAGTAAAGTTGAAATGCGTATTTACCAACTTACTTGATGATCTTAAATGGACCATAGCGAATGGGCTTGAGATTTTTACCTTCTCCTTGCATCCTTTATTTGATTTTGTGCGGCATACCTCATCTCATACTTGAAGCACAACTGATCAACTCTATGTTTTATGCCTCTCCTTGTATTTTCTTTTAGCTCTTCTCAAGATGTTCTTGAACTTGTTGATGAATAACTTGAATTTTCTCAATGAACTTTTGAGCCTTTTCAATATCACTACTATGCCCATCAATTTACAAAATCCTTCTCAAATATGAAGTCTAATGTCGATTTCGGAAAATACCCAAAGCATGCTTCAAAAAGTGGGTATATGTAGAAAAGTGCTTTTCCAGGTTATAAGCGTACTAAATGTAATGTGGTTGTTCATCCCACAACTTGGGATGTTTGCTGAAAATATCCTCTTAATACATACCTGGTAGTTGTATTTCACCACCTCGGTTTGGCCATTAGTTTGCAAATGAAAAACAATACTCCTTTTCAACTTTATGTCCATCATCTTCCAAGATTGGACCAAAAATTCCCATGAACCTAGGAATCCCCTATCACTAATAATATAAGTTGGCAATCCATAATGAACCCATACATGTTGAAAATAAAGTTCAACATTTTTTTCAACAATAATGGTTTCTTACATGGAATAAGTATACACATTTACTAAATCTATACACAACTACATAAATATAATCATGCTCTTTTATTGACATAGGTAGACCTCCAACAAAGTCCATGGACACTCTCCCATGGAATTGATGGTACCGGTAGTGCCATGTACAACTAGAAACTACTATTGCTAGGCTTTCTTTTTGCACACATAGAACAACCTCTTATAGGAAATGAAGCTACACATTATCTATCATACGGTAGAAAGAAATACCTCTGTAGATGCACCAACATTTTTTACTAGTGTCCTACAATAAGAGACGAAAAGAGCCTCTCATGACACTAAGCCTCTCTCCTTTTCATATACACAACTTGCCGAATGAAACAAAATTTTTTTATGCATGTGATAATCATTTTTCCTCAACTTGATTCCTTCACTCAAACTAGCATACACATCTTGAAAATCAACATCATGTGCATATTGTTCTATGTAACTCTCATGTACAATAGAATCATTTTTAAGTAAATTAGAAAAACTTATGATTTGCCTTGAAATCATATCGGCAACGTTATTGAAAATACCTTTCTTGTACCTTATAACCAAGTGAACCTATTGAAGAAATCCCATCCACTTGAAATGTCGTGATTGTTGCAATTTTGTTTATGCTTTGCCAAGTACTATAATGGTTGGTGATCGGTATGTATAATCGTCTCTTTAACCATCAAGTAGTTTTTCCACTTCTTGAAATTTTGGCACCAATACATACAACTCTTTTCATATGTACGATAATTAAGATTACAACACCATTGAATGTTTGAATGAAAATTGATAGGCTTACCATGCTACAAAGTATTGCGCCCATGAAAACAACCACTAGCAAGTTTGTATCTTGAATGGTTGTCTCAAATTCGGTAATGCAAGGACCGGAGCTGAATTGATCTTGTATTTAAAGCTTCAAAATCTTAAGTGTTTCTTGCCTCCCATTGGAAGCAACACTTCACACTTGTCCTTGCATGCATAATTTTGCTATGGTAGAAAAGTTAACGATAAATTTCACCAATGCGGGTTGTGCTTAAGAAATTTCTTACCTCGGTTACTATTTTGGAGTGGGCCAATTCAAGATGGCTTCCACTTTAGAAAGTATCAATTCTCAACTCGCCTCCTCCTACATTGTGTCCCAAATAAACCGGAGAAGTATTTCAGAAATCACATGACATCTTAAAGAAATAATTTATCTTTCTTCAAAACATCAAGCACCCTTTTTCACATACCAAAGACATGTTCTTCTCTTGTTTTGCTGAAAATTTGTATATCATCTAAATACACAATCACAAAGTCATCAAGAAATGGATGCAAAACATTATCCATAACACGCATGAGGTTACGGTCCAAATGGCATAACAGCCACTCAAAGAGTTCTTGTTTTGTTTTGAATGCGGTCTTCATATATCACTTTATGCAATTCTTACTTGATGATATCATTTCATAAATCTAACTTGGTGAAATTTTTCTTCTTTCATTTGATCAAGAAAATCATCTATCCTTGGGAGTGGGTATCAATTCTTTTCTTTATTTATCTTGTTCAACTATCTGAAGTCTACACACATGTGCCAAGTCCCATATTTCTTGAGAATCAAGACTATGGGTGAACCACATGGCAAAGAGCCTTATGATTCCCTTGTCCAACATGTCCTCGATTTTTACTCTTTATTTCAGCATTCTCCATTATCCATGAGATACCGATGTTTGAAGAGGACAATGTTTACTTCAGATCTCATGTTGAATCTCCCTTTTAAATCATTGTGGCTCACGAAACATCTCATGATGTGCATCAACTACATCATATAAATATGATTGAAACTTAGGATCGCAATCCTCAAATGATTCATGATTAACATCGGCTTCAGGCTTAATCCTTAGAAGAACAAAATTATTACTTGAATTCATGACCTCTTTTTGTCCATCATTTAACATTGCAATATTTGTCTTCTTGTGATGTGCTCTAACATTGTACTCCTTGCCATCTTTGAATAAATGGTATTTGTTCTCATGGCAATAGAAAGATCTCTTTCATTTTGTCATACAAGTAAATAATTCCCAACATAATACATGTAATATCAAGCATAATCACATCTAATTCAACTTTCATCAACAAATATGCAGTTATTGCAAACGCAATATGCACTTCTTTAGCTTGTAAATTTGCATCACTTACAAATCCACTCAAGTGGATATGGTTTTGGATGTGGAATGATCTCAAGATTAACTTTCTTGACCAATTCTTCGATTAATTTTTTTTGTGACCCATTGTCAAGCAGGTGTGTCAATCTTGGTATGTTTGGATATGACCCTCACATGAAAAAGTTCAATTCTCTCTTCTTCATTTGGGCTTTGTATGTGACAGTTTGATGTGCTAGTCTTTTGGGTTTGTTTCAATTTATTTCCCCTTCATGTTCTTCAATCCCATAGGCGTAATTTTAGATTCATCACGGAATCCTCATCCTAAATCATGTTGAGTTATGGCCTGCATTTTTATGTTTTGCTTGTTGTTATGATGTTTGAGACTCTTTTAGGGATGTAATTTCCAACAATTTTCTCTTCATAGCCTTCTCTTAAACAATGTTTACAAACAATTTTTTCTCCCTCTTTCAACGACAAACCATTATTTTTCCCTTACATTTTGAGGATGCTGTCTTTGTTTTCCCAGCAAGGTTTCTTCCTACCCTCATCATTGATTTTTTCCTCTAGCTTCTAAGATGACTGCTTTTGTTTCTGAACTTCATCTAAACTTGTGGGTTTAAACATGAGGATAATTATGTTTTAGGTAGCTATAAGCCTCCTATGTCCTTGAGAAAAGTATCTTGGCTCTAAAAATCTACCCCTAATAAGAGAGCTCTCCTCCCACTAAATTCTTGAGTTGTATTCTTGCACATTTTGTCAATTGTCTAAAATTTGCAGTTCATTATGGTTTTATGCATATGAGCTAATGGATAAAGCTTGTTGTTTTATTCACAGAGTAAATAGAAATCAATGCATGATAGGATAATCTTACCATGCTTCTTGATCTCCTCCTTTGTCTTGGATTTCAACAAACAAGTGTTGCACCTTCCATTATCAATGAAGCTAGTTGGATTTTGGTATCATCATCATGAAAGGTTAAGAATTATCAAATGGACCTCCAGAATTTCCTAATCTAATTATTAAGCTTTTTTAAATGTTGAATTTCATTAAATATTAGCAGTTAGCTTAACATCAAGTTTTAGAAAAGGAATTTTACGGTGTTCTTTGACTTGTGTGCACATTGTGAAGATGAAGTAGAGGATGATGATGATGAGGTGAGGATGGTGACTTTCCACCACCATTTCCTCCATTGCTCTTCTTTGATTTATCTTAAGTCATTTGACTTATCACGATGATCTTTATCCTTCCTTGTGAGTTTGAATCCTTCTCCTTCTATTCTCTCATTCCTTTCTTGCTAAAGGAATCTCACCATCTCGGTCATGTCAGAATGCTTTTCTTGAACACCCTTTATTCTTCTTTGAGGTCCACCCTCTTCAGGTTCTCCCAGCCTTCTCACACGGAGGCATGCTCATGATTCTTCCTACTTCTTTTGGGGGTGAACTAGGTGGTGGGTAACTTCTGCTTTATATTTCCTCCTTTGTTACAGGATCTCTTTGGAAACCACTCTTGCTTCCACCATTTTTTCCTTCTCCTCTCTTAAGCTTGAGCCTAGTAAGCATATGAAAACTTGCAAACATTCCAAACAAATATTTACACACAATGACACCGGAAGACAAAAAAGCTATAGCTATGATACCAAAGTTTGAACTAAAGAAATTTGTATTCTTTTTTTTTTTTTTTTTCTAAGTGTCTTTTCGATTTATAAAACATGTACATATTTGTCTCCAATTGCATTTCTTATGGAATGAGGAATTTAACCATGAAACATAGAATGATTTGTGAGTTTTAAGCACATAAATAAAGCCTAAATATGCCCGAAAATTAGTGTATAATGAAGAAATAACATCACACATAATATTTACACAATAGGCATGATGAAGCACATCTCACCCTCTGTAGGCTACATTTGAGGGTGCGAGCTCCCCATGGCATGTCCTCTTTGTCATTATCCTCAGCAAATAAATATGTTTACAAGCCTCCAAAGGCTATTTTCTCTATACCGGTGGCTCAGAATGCTCAAATTAGATTAGATAGTCTCTTGTTTTGCCCAAATTGGTCAAAAATTGACCTCTAGCCATTTTCCCAATGACGATACAATAATCCACTAAATGTGGAGAAGTGCGATTTAAGCACAGCAGTTAAAATAGAAAAATTTGCTAATTTGGGGTGAGCTAAAATCACATTGTGGTATAGTTAAAGTTCTGACTGGGGCGAGGGGGTGGCCTGTCAAACTTCCCACCCCAACCTTCATGGATAGGGTTTCAAACTACACCCAACAAATGAGTTGTGGTGCGAGAACCATGTAGTGGAGGGATTGCATTTAACTGTTGGCATACGCAGTAGGCCACTGTGACATGGCTGTAGCCATGGAGCTACTTAGGTTCTAAGCGGTAAGAAAGAAATGATTTATGCTACGGTTAATTGTGGTATCATGTAGACACCATTGGGGCCACCGGCCCCATTCCCCCCGCAACTTGCCAACTAATACACTACGAGAATATACATAGAACTATTATGGTATGACTCATCGTATAGCGGAGTTGGCGAGAGGGATTGTGTGTAGCCACTGACTGGAGAGTTACAAAGGTCAAACCCCTCGGACCCAACCATAATTTTGGTTTGCCGTACAGGACATGGAAATCTACGAATAGCCACTTTCACCCATCCAATGGACCGGAAGAAAAAACAACTTGTACCCCTTAAAAAAACCAGGAAACCACGTGGTTAAAAATATTATTGGCCTAAGGAATGGAATATTTTGAGAATATTCTATTTTCACCGACTATACATACTATACTATTCATCCAGTCACCCCTATCACAAAATTTTAGTTGTACGGGAAATCGATCAAAACACGATATCTCTCTCCTTGAGATCGGTTTCGAACCATTTGGTGTCGAAATCAAAGCAGCGAGATCTACTCATTCGGATTTAGGTTCATTCTGAGTTTGAGCGCTTTCAATTTTGAGAAAAAATCATGATCTCCTGATCATTTTGGAATTTCATTCATGAGGGATTACTGAAAGCAAGGCATGCTATCTAAGGATGATAATTGGCTATGTGTTGGTCAATTTTTTCATGGTAGTGTGAGACAATTAGTTGAGTACTAGAGAGGCTCTTATTGAGAAGAGTTTTGTATGTTATTATTTCATGATCCATGTTGAATATACAATAGATGATAGTGGGGTTTTTGGTTGTAATATTTCCCCGGAAATTGCTCATATTTGTGTGTGATTTGATTCTTCTTCACATTCATGCGATTCGCGATTCTATTTTAATTTTGCAAAATATTTGTAGAAGCTGATTCAATATTTACCTTTAGTACATTGTTAGATCGAGTGAATCTATGATATACATGCATGTTGTATAATTTTATGGTATCGAGCACGATAAATTGTAGAAGTGAAATGAAATTTGAGTTGTATTTGGATAGAATTCGAATTTGTAGAAAGACTTTCTTGGTACTACGGCGATTCAAGATCGAAATGGATTTAATGGCTTGAGGTTGGGTAGCCATAGGGGAAAGTTGGGTCCCTATCTTACTAGTATAGTCACTTATTGTTGTTAGTGTAACCCCCTTATTTTATTTTTATTGCCATGTAACCCCCATATTGTTATTATTGTGCCCTTACATTATTATTGTTGGGTCGGATAGGATTACATTGTGGCCCCACTAGGATTACATTGTATTTATAGACTCCTATATATATAAGAAAGGTTTTTTTCATTTGTAGCATTCAAGAATTGTTTGTTTATGTAATGTATTGGAGGTTTGCCCCTCAGATTAGGTGATTTATAAGGTGTTGATCTCCTTTTCTTCTACTTTGGAGTTGGTTTCCCAACATTTGGTATCGAAACTTTGGATTCTAGGGATTTCCTTTTCTCAAAACGGTCATCGTGGAATTTTTAAGCTGCTCAAATATTTCCTACGAAGGTTTATAAGCTAAAATTTTTAGATCACGAAGTTGAAATCTGAGGGAAGATTTTTAACGAAAAGAATTTCATAGCTTGGTTCACAATATTTTCAGAATATAGTGCTGTGGAAGTTAGGGCATTTTAATTTCACGAATTTAACTATTTGGTGATCCATAATTTTCGCTATAAATTTTTTTCTACGAGGGTGTGACTAAACTTTTCATAGAAGAAGCTATAATCCCAAGGAAGGTCATGGAAAAATTTCAGATATTTATTTGCATTATTTTTGGAGGTAGGATCTATGGAAGTTGGGGCTTTTTAGTCTCCCAAATTTCATCTCAAAGAGGTGATAGTGGGAAAATCTTCATAACTCTCTCTATGAGGAATCGATTGGAATTCTGTAAAGAGTGGTTGTAAGAACCTGATTTTAGTTTCTTTTCAATCAATCTAAAAATTTTGAAAGAAGAAACAGTGAAGCATGCGACAAGTCGTACAAGTTACATCTACTAAACCAATCCATAATTAGATATTGTGGGAGATTGGACATAACTTTGCCTTGAAGAATCGAAATCAGGTCGGACTTGCTTAGCATTCAAAGAGAATTCAAAGGACTACTCATAAGGCTGAATTTTAGATATTGAAGATCCAAAATCATAGATATAATTAAGTTCAATATCGCTCTAAGCAACAGTGTGTATTTGTTTTCTAAATTGCATAAGTCTTGTGTAAAAAAATCGATTTTGAAGTGATTCCAACGGCCTATTGAGCATATTTATCGGTATTGGGTTCTAGAAATGCCCCCTAAAAATAATTAGAAACCCATTAAACCTTTGTAAGGCTCTACTATGACTCGTGAAGACGAAGAATGGCAACATGAAATATCAAAATTACAAGAGCAAGTGCCAACAAATTTAAGCTCTACTTAAAGATCAACAAAAAATGACATACAAGTTTTTGGAAAGAAGTGTTACACCATTTTTTGGTCATCTAACCTAATGGTAATGGAATTAACCCAAGTACACCATATGGAGCCAATTTTACCCTAGGTAAAATTTAAACTCTCTATATAAAATAACTCATTTGGTTATATTTCCTAGTCATATTTAACCCAAAATAAGGAACTTAATTAAATAAATCCTTATTTATTTAATTATTCCCTAGAAATAAGTTAATTAAATCATTATTTAAATAATATTCTTAGTTAAATTTGACCAAATCATCTATAAATAATTAAATAAACAATTATTTATTTAATTATATTCCCATCACTTCCCTAAAATGATAAATAAACCATTTATTTATTTATTATTTATAAATAAAGGAATTGACACAAGTCAAGAACCTTTTCCCTCTTGACAAATATAATAAAATATTCCTAAAGGGTGCTTCTAGAATTCGATTAATAATATTTTATTCATGCACGAGTTCTAGACACTTTATATTTGTTATAAATGGGAGGTTTTCCCCATTCATTAGTCACTTCATTTGCATTAGATCACTGCGGATATTCTCTTCCAGTCCACCATTTTTTACATTTTTCTTTGTGAACTCCCATTGTTCTATGTTTTCTTTTCCACATCATAAGAGAGAAATGCTAGGTCACCGAAACACTTGAGGACTTCAGGGCCACATCCCAGGGAAGGCTTAGGAAAACACCTATCTTGTTTTCTCTTAGGTCACCCATTCTTTAATATAATACAAATTCTTTCATATACATTCATCTTGTCTTGTTCATTGGATCTATGGGCTATGTTATTTTTATACATATATCTTTTATGTGAGTACGTTGTGCAGCAATATTAAAATTATTTTACGACCATAATCGATGTTAGGGCTATTTGTTGTACGTAACTAAAGTGATATTTTACGACGAAAGATTCATACTAACAATTGGCGACTCCACGAGGTTTATTTTGCGACCCTTTGTTGTTTTATCTATTCTGCATATACTTTCATTTGTTTAGAACCCTAGGGTTTTCTCTTCCATTTTTTTTTCTTATTTTTATGGTGATTCTACACTAATCCATTTAAATAGTCAAATTTTTAACTTCCATGTGTTTCTAGCCTTGTTAATGGTATTGAGACATCGGCCCTTGTTGAACGACAAAATTTTCTAAAATACGCGAGACGACGGATCTACGATCGCACTTATTGGCCCAAAGAGTGCCTTTGAGCATAGAACGCACTTTCCCCCAGGCACGGCCTGGATTAAAACGGGGTCAGAACACTGCCCCGACCTGTGCTGCTGGTACCGGCACTTTTTTGGGTTTTACGGAGAAGCTTTGTCGGGTTTTCTGACCTACGTACGCGTTTGGACTTTGTTTTACGATCTGCACTTCACTCACCTAATAGGGAATCTTGCCCCTTAGGGCTCTAGTACCCTCCCACTTTTTGTGGACGGGTCTTTACTTTTGACGTACGAATTTCCGGATTTCTGACCCTCTTTTTCTCGGATACGATACCTCCTTTCGAATCCTTTAGATCAGCTCTTCTCCCTCTCAAAACCATCTCATTTCATTTTTGTTTGGGTTCATTTCTAAGGCCACTACCTTGTCTCTAGATCTTTAGTTGAATATCTTTTTAACAGCTTGTGCCCATACTACTCTTTCATAGCTATCACCTTTCACTTTTTAAACGAATTCACACCCTTTGGATCCCGGTCCTCGACCTTAGATCTGTTGGCATGTTTCCCAGCATGCTTTGCTGGTTTTTCCTCTTGTGAACTAGTTTTGAGAGACCACCTTTACGGGTTAGTTAGCATTTTTAGTTGTTATTTTCTGTTCTTTTCTGTGATTTCTTTTCCCATTATGCGGTACCACTTTTCTTTTGCTCTCCATAAACGTCTAGGTTTAAACAATTAAATTTACACGCACACCACCTGTGACCCTAGCGGCTTTTGGTTATGCTTTTGTGCGGACTTTAAAATCTGGTGTCCAACGCACTCTTTGCCCTTGACCTCATGATTTTCCCCCGCCCTTGTGAGCGGTTTCTCTTCTTCCTGTCATTGTGTGCCCCCAAGGCACCTCTCCCCGAAACGTGGCCTTGTCTCGGTTTCTTCTTGGTCGCTTTCCTCCTTCCCATCATCATCGAGTAAGTATTCCCCAAGTTCGCACTGCGACTCTTCCTACGATTGTTCGGGTTCTCCCCCTACTCTTGGTTCTCCCCATGTCATTTTTCACCATGTCTGCTGGGGCCTACCAACAGTAACCAGTGCCTCTGTTTGGAGTCTGTTTCGATGGAACCACCTCGAGACCTACCTCGCACAGCATTACTCTCCCTTATGGTAAGGCCTTGGTCTCCCCGACTTCAATCAGGCGATTAATGATCCTATACACCACGATGTTGGTTGGCACTATGCTAACCAAGCTCCCGTCCGACATTCCCAAGTTAGAAGCCTTGCTGGTGAAGATCACTCTAACCATATCCCAGTCTTTCCACATGTGGTGTTCCTCCAATTCCATCACCAATGATTCCCATCGTCTTCGATTGTTCGAACACACTTACATGCAAAGCTTATAAGTGGTATGTTGACCAGCCCACCTCTTCCCACTGCTACCTTTGCGACACTTGCTGTGCCAGCTTATTTCAGTTACTAGTTATGACACGTCAAACTTTTGACTTCTTTCCGTCGATAAATTTTTGGCCATGCCTATTCAATCATGTTAAGTGGTGGAGAAGAAAGAGCCTATGTCGGCCCCTACCTTCGAACGGTGTCTACATGGACTAGTTCCTTCGATCTCTTACCATCGCCCGGAGAAAATATTCGCATCCATTTTCCTCAAAGTGAAGAAATTAGCCACTCCAATAGCCTTGAATGTGACTGATCTATGCTCAATATGGTTGTGTTTTATCTTAGTCATTGACCTCCCGAGACCGGCGGCACTAACACTGCAAGAAGACACCTCATGCCTGACAGTATTGTTTGAAACTCTCTCTCATCCATCCGGCCCAGACCTCCACATGGTGTAGTTTTCTAAGGGAGGAGCACCACCCTACACTTCTCCCCCTCCAGAGGTAGCATGCATCCGGGATCCGGCATGCCTCCCCTTTTCTGCTAACCTCCGGCCCCACACACGCTGCCCAAATACCAATGCTCCCAATATACCCATGACCTAGTGCTCCGGCTCATCCGGCATTCGCACCCCTTCCTCCTTGTCTTCTCAACCCCCACAACGGCGGAGTCACCACCCCTCCAAGAAGGTGTATGCACGGCCCCGAGGGATTTTGGTACCCAACCACCTCCTGGCTGGTAACCACTCAACCTCCTCCATCCGTACCTCACGATTGCTAGATCCTCATGACTCATTTCGAAACCAGCCTATAACCGTTGACCTTAACCCAAACTCCGTCCGATCCGTACCCCCGGCCTCTTGCTCCATCTTGTCCTTGAGTCACCTTCTTTCGGTTCTACAAAGCCTCTTTTGACAACTAATAGTCCCTTGCTTATCCCTCTAGCCCAAGCCGAGGTTCATACCAAGATTCCTAAGGGACCATTACGCGAAATGATGCTTCGTGGCCTTCACTTGCATATAGCATAGTAGATGAGCTGGCCCAATATCCTGCTGCCATTTTCAATGCGGAACTCCTCCGGTCGTGCCCTTCTAAAATAAAATACACTATCTTGCCTAGGTGTTGTAGATCTCGCAGATGACCAATTGATTTTTTCGACGCCCATCGATCGAGTCTCATCTCTTCTTGCTTAGTAGCTTTCCAAATCCCGGTCAAAATGCGAACGCTCACATTTCCCGGTGCATCATTGATGAGGGGCATCCACATGTGATGTCGCCGGTTTTGAAACAACTCAGATCTCCCCGAGTTGGCCTTCCCACAATCACTCTTCATGCGTGGGATGGCCATACCTCCCCGACCCATCGGCCTTTTACCGCCCAGCTGTCCTATCACCCACATGGGCAAAACTGTTTGTGTTGACGTTGAAGTTATCGACAGCCACTCTTGACTATCACATTCTTTGGGGCATAGTTACACTATGCCATGTGCATCATCCCATCCGCGGTCCACACTTAAGATGTTTTCCCTCATAATGGGAAAGATAGTCACCATTGACCAATTGACATATCATGGGCAAAATCTCGGACTTCCCCACAGGTCGATCATCTTCTGTAGCCAATAAGCCAACCGTCGATTCTTTGACCGATTACTTGCTCCCTCGGCATCTACAAATACTCCATGCTGCTTGGAACCTTCCCTAGTCTCCCTCCTCCTCTTGTCTCGGATCCATCTCGCCAGATATTTGCATGATACGATCGTCTCGGTGAGCCTCATACTGACCCGCTTGACTGAGTACGACAACCTCAACCTCGCCTAGCATCTTGCTCCCCAGCCCTTCACCTCCTGACCCGAGACCTCTCCCCTTAAAGCCATTCTCCTACCGCCCCGAATACCATCGCCTCTCTACCCTCCTCAAGGCCGGTTCCACGGTCTCCATACATCTTGGGAGGCCCGTCCCCTCTCGGCCATTACCCATTGATTTAAGAATACGTTCTAGCTCCCCACCGAGGTGGCCACCACGGTACCCATCGCAATACCCTCTCTTCTAACGACCACATTGGGATTCTGTCTAGTACCTTGATCCTCGGCCCGCTACCCCGCTTGGTCGCTTAAACCTTATCTTCCTTTAACATTGGTTCAATCGTTCCCATGACTTCTCCATTGCCATGATGCTGTAGTCACCTCAACGGGGTCCACCTTTTGTTGCAGCTGGCAAATGAAATGGCAAAACTCACGGGGGAGGCACATCAAAGGACAAAACTGCTGAGCAAACCACCACCCCTCACTCACCTCCAAAAACATGCCACCCGGTGTGCTTTGTGTGATGTTGTCGTCATGCCACCCTTGCTGTCTGTAACTACCTCATCTCAAGCCCATGGTTAATGTCGCATTCCCTAAAGCCTTTATCGTGTTCCTGCACAGGCTTTTGTGCTTTGTGTGATCTCCATGGCCACGTACACCCCTTTGTTCTCGCCTCAAGGACTTTTGCACACCTCTCTGGCAACGGTCTGTAATTTGAAGACCCAGCGCCAGCAAGTCCCACCTCTCCCTATTTGCACATTTTGCTTCGGTAGAACTTCTGGAACACTAGGCAGTCCCATTGACATTCCCCCTCCTAATGTTAAACTATGAGAGCCTTTGTCCACCATTTTCTACCTATCATCATCCATGAGACCACTCAGAAGACATTCCTACGAATCATCCTGATGTTTTCGCTTGACCTTCCTTGACGATCACCTTGGGCTCAACATCGATCGATCCTTTATCTACTTACTCTCTGTCACCCCTTGTGTACACATGTAGACCTCTATTCTCATGATGATAGTCGGGTAACCCATACATCGAATGATCTTTCTCCCATTAGTCCACCCCATCTTCTATCACGATGATAGCGGTATAGCGAGAAATCACCACCACGACTTTATACATTTCCCCCTTGCATCGACCCCATGCGTCCACGCACATCCACCTCGTGGCCATTACATTGAAACCCCATGTTCGGGGTAAGGGGGCACCCATATTTGAGAGACCAAGCAGAAAAATTCTCACAACTCTCCTAGTGTATCTGCTCATGCCGACTTTAGTACCATTATTCTTCCACATTTGAAAAGAACACTCTGAATTCCCCATATCACTTCAGATCCTCTAGGGATGATGCCTCTTGTCGTTCATGCATCTTACATCAACAGCAATCATTTAGATATTGTTGTTGACCAACCAATAGGTTTTCTGGGAAACATCGGTTCATTGTCTCCAAATCCTCTTTTGGGATAGTGGCTTTTGGTCATACTTGGCCGAAACTTAAAGCCCATTGATTCATGTATCCAGTGCCCACAAAGAGATTGGTAATCCTCCATTTCCTTTCTCAAACGCATACCCATAACAAAAAAAAAATGGCACACCATATCATTAAAATGTGTTTAGATTCCCCTTTTTTTTGCTACATACATTTTGGCATAACCACAACATGCTTGGGGCACCTATGCCCCTCAACCATAAAAAATCCCAAATCTCGTATAATGACACTAAAACCCCTTGCTACGATAAGTTGCACTTTTCAAGTCATTTTTCACGGGACACATCGCGATTGTCTGTAGAATACCTACCACCGGAGTCCATGAGCCGACCCCCAAAAAGTGTGACACGGCACATTCATGAGCTTTGGGTACCTTTAGGACACATTTTGTCCATGAAAGAGTCTATTCACCTCTCCTACAAATTGGATTTTATCACTTACCACACATGTCATTGGGGAATATTTGCTTTCTCTATACTCATTCCTATTCATGTCAATTTCATGCAGAGATACCATTTTGTACTCATATTTCTTTATAGTCCCCTTTGGATCATCCCCCATTTCATTATCATCATTATTGTTAAATGCATTTCATCGCTCTAATATTTTCCCTCATGCCTTAGTTGAGGTTCCATTATTTCCTCTCCTGGGCGGACCTACTTTGGTCGAAATCGGCTCATTTACTTGGAAACCAGGTCTATGGGGTAGTGTACCTTGGTTCCATCTCTTCTCGACATGATCGTGATCTATACACTTGATGGTCCGGTGATACGGTAGCTATTGGTGCTTCCGGCGTGTGTGAGATGTCTCAACCCTCATGAGGGGTTGGCCCCACTATGATAGCCCCCATGCAGGATGACTTCTTCATTTCCACCCTTGATGTTGACTCCTCTCATTTGATGATATCGGCATCAAACGCTTACGGCTTGTAACACCGATTTGCATGTATGATCATATTTTGCGAGCCCTTCATTTGCATGTAGGGGAATTTGGGTGTATTTATATCTCATGTACTACCATATTATTGTATAAGTCTGATGATTATTCGGAGCCCCGCATGTGTATAACAATCTAGGGTTCTAGATTAGACTCAATTGTTATCCCAACCAAGGTAGGTAAACAGAAATTTTTGTCTAATATTTATAGATCTAAAAGGATCTGTTCTATAAATACAGATAAATTTTAATTATGACGGGCTCCAACACTCTTCTGAAGAGATTAGGGGGAGATAGTTCCTTTCACACTTTAACATATATCACCTAATCTAATCTGCTATTCTAAAAACGGTGCTACTGATGCGAGTTTTCAATCCTGCGACAAGGCTATAGTTCAAAAAAAACTCTTTCAAAGTAACACACACTAAGCATACTAAAAATCATATTCATAAAAACGAGAGAGATCAAAAATTATTTGAGATTCAATACTCAATTAAACCTCTTACAAGGACTTACCATAAATTTTGATTAAGATTCCCAAATTACCACTATGAATCATAAAATAACAATATTGAACTTCTAGTTAAAATTGATGAACTCATGACATGAAAGTAAAGATCAAATGCTAATCAGATGCGAATATTAAATCTTATGGAAATGGAAGAGCAGGTGTACCAACTTCACATGAGGCCCTTCCACGCTTTGGCTGTAACTAAATGATAAAACGTTAACTCAAAAACTTTGTAAATGATGAAATTCTATCTACGATTAGAATGAGTTACATTAAAAACGAGTTCTAAAACATGCTTACGGTTTTAAGGTACGTTTCCTTCTTCAATAATATCACTAGCATCCTTATTTTATTACATGCTTTCATCCTCCTATTTAAAATTTTAATAAAGAAGCTATTTTTCGTTCTTCTAATCCTAATGATCTCTAAACGGATCGAATTAGTTTTAAGGTTCTATTAAGAAAAATAATAAGCACATTCATTGAAGCTTGATTTTTTCTACTAGAATTTAATTTGGATTTGTTGACGTTATTGAATATTGATTTCCAAATTCGATGTTTGGATAGATTTTCCCATAATATTGTACATCACTAGATCACGTCCTTGTCTTCGTTTTGGTTACTTGCTGTGCCACATGTCAGAACATAAACCATTTATAGGAAGTTATCACATCTGTAATTTTCTTGAAAAATTTCAATTTTTTAACATAAAAATTCCATAAATTAAATTTATTAGCAAATGTAATTATAATACTGCATTAATCAATTTCAATAGACTATAGGGTTATGGAAGAAAATGGTGGATAAGTAATGATGGATACAGAGAAAAGATAACAATAAAAATAATTCGCATTTAAATTCAATGATTTGTATTTTATCTTTAAATCTTTGATGTGCTCCTTTATGTTCTATTTACCTTGTGCCTCTGTAGCAGCAGCAATACATCTACCACATTCTTCTAAAGTTGGAAATCATGCTTCATATTCTTATATTTTCTTTAAGGGCTTCCTTTTAAGGTGTACCATTTTGTTTCGTTTGCATATTTCAATTTGATCAATTTTCCATTCTTTGACTTTCTTCTTGAGTTTCTCATTTTTATTTGTTGAATCTTCTTATGCAGGCTCTCCAATATTTCATTTTCTTTCTTTATGAATTTCTCTAACATATTTTCTTCCTCAGTTCCTCTTTTAGCTCTTCAATTTGTTTCTCTAACTTTCTCTTTTTTCTTATTTGTAGATGTAATCTGCTGTCTTTGTTCTTTCAGTTTCATCTCTTGCTTCTGTGCAGTGGCAAATGCTTTTGCTCATTTCCATTGGTGTATTTACATTTTCTCTAATTTTATCTATCCTGTATTTGATTTCTTTTTCTTCTCCTTGATCTTCTTCTATAAGTAGTGAAATTTTATCTTTAACGATTTTCTTGGCATATTGCCTCCATTCCTTGTCTTCACACTAATACTCGGTTGAGCAACATTGCTTGACTTAAGACTAGGGGTTTCATCATCAATATAAACGCAAGCTTCATTGGCTTCCTTGTTTCTCTGTTCATCTTCTTTTATTTTGATTTGATTGTGATTAAAAATTCTTCCCATGTTTTCCTTTCTGCAGCTCAAATTCGATTAGAATTTTGATCAAACCAAAATGATAAAATATTCTATCTTCATTACCCTTTTATTTCTGAATTTTCTTTGACATTTTAGTCAAACTTTGTAAAAATAAATAGGGGCAGGAGGTGATAGTGCATTGACCCTTTAAGTGCAACAAAATTATATGTGATATAGGTATACTATCTTATAGCATGCCTTCACATGTAACAAATTTTTGAAGAATGTATTATTCCTCCATAGGTGGATTAATAACTTCTAGAACTGCCTTTTGGTGTGAAAGTAACCCTTGACTTTAATAACATAAGTAGAATAAACGTTTTCTCCCAATTGATTGGTTTTAAAATAATTTTCCCCTTAAAGGTGATGTCTAATGGTGAGCTATTGTATCTCTTGAGATTTTGAAGAGAAATTTCCTATCAAAGCTTTCTCTCCATTGAAAATGAAAATGCAAATTGTTTTAGTAACTTCTTCATTGTTTCCATTAAATTTCTAGAAAAGACAACCGGTGTTTTTATAAAATCTATACAGTCCTTTGTGGTATTTTGAACTATCAGACTCCTGAGCTCTTGCTCTATTTGTCATTTTTTTTTTTAAATATACATTCTAACCCCTTTTTTGCTCTATAAAACAAAAATTCAATTAGGTTTTTCAACATTACCTCTCTTCTGCGCGTTCCACTAAAGCTGACTAACTAACTTCCTCAATTTTACGAGCTTACTTCAAATTTCAGGAGTTATTTCTTCAAATTACGGCGAATCAAAAATTCTTTAAATATTTAATCTATATATTTTCTCCTTTTTAGCACCTACTATCTCGGCCCTTCTATTTTTAAGAAACTCGAGTCCCCAAACTGTAACTCATTAACTAAATTTATGAACTCGAGTTTTATAAAATGAAAACTCAATAGCCGACCATGATTTCTTGATGTCATAAGATGAAATCGCTGATATGACAGTCTTCTTGTCGAAGGCATGAGCCTTTTTCTGATCGGAAGGCGTGTTCAAATCATGAATACGGAGGAGCAACTGATTCCTGAAGCATAATCATGGTAGCACAATATGCAAATCGTGTTGGTAATGAAATCCATAAAGCGGATACATTCCTGCAAAGCATATTTGGGTCGGCCCAGATCATTTTTGTAACTCTAGCGAGTCAAAATGAATGAACCATTGAGCGGAGACAACCTTTACATTGAGTGCCTGCAAAATTTTGCTGACTTTATTGTTACTTTATTGGCGGAGGTCAATTTAAAAGGCAAGTGAGTTTATGAAAAGGTTTTAAGGGCGTGAGTGGGAATAGAAAATGAGAATAGGCTAAAGGTTTATAATGATGTTATGTGTGATAGGGAAATGGAAATGAACATATAGAAATAGGTAGAGTGGTAATGAAGTGAGTATATAGGAACATTATATGGAAGAATATGGGTATAAGGATTATAAGAAGGCTTTTTGAAATTGATAACAAGCAATCATAATTATTATTTTAACACCTCTAAAATAATTTAAAGATTTTAAATGTAGCAAAGTTTCAATACATTACAATTGTTGGGTGACAAAATTCGATTACGCTTGTCTGAGTGTAGTACCGATGCCTTTGTATAACGAGGATGCGAAGACCCATGTTTGTAGGCTTCTTTTATCTTTGGTGTTGATGTAGCCTTGATTCAGAAATTTATCTTTGGTGTTGATGTAGCCTTGATGATGTAGCCTTGATTAGAATTTTCATAATTGACCTTTGAAAACTTGTTGTCTTTGATGCGGTCTTTAAACGGTCCCTCATTCGTAGTAATATTGACATAGCCTTTGAATAGGTCCCTCCGTATAATCATGTTGAAAGCAGGTCCCTTTCATATTTTGTTTCTTAGACGAGGTCCCTTTCTTTGATTAGAACAAAACAACTCTTTGATTGAATGGGCAAACAAAAAATTCCTTGAAAAATTGAAATTGAGGAGATGAGATGGGGAAAACCCACTCTTTCTTTTCCCCCACTAAGTCTTTGACTTGTCCTCAAGTCATTATTGAATTTGTGAAAAACACTAAACAAATTGAAAGATAATTCTTACATTGTGAATGGTTTTCTAATAAGAATTCAAGTTTAGAGTGTGCAGGAGTACGGTTTTCTCTAAACCATTATTTTTTAATTTTTTTTGATATATATTTTATTATTATTATTATTATTTTTAATTTTTTTAAAGAAATTGAAATGACTAAGGTAGAGATATCACATACGAAGGTTTTGTGATATCTCAGCCTCATTTGCTAGATACGAGTTTGAATAAAAATGTTCCTGGCGATGGGCTTATGATAGAGTTTCAACCTATGTCCATTGACAATAAAGTGTTGTATACTCCATGAATTGTTATTAATTTGGTGATCCATTTTCATACCTCGATCTGTTTTATATGGGCCCATCCAGTGTGTTGTGAACTTGGCTTTATAATCTGCGAATTTAGAGTTGAAGAGTAAAGCCTGATCCTCCTTCTTCATTGTTTTCTTTTTATGTGTGCATCATGCTTGCTTCCTTTGTTTGTATTAGGATTGTTCTCTCCTTTCTGCGCTTCTTTGCGTCATTTCATCTAAGCTGGTTCAGTACATAATTATCTCCTTTTGTACTTCATTGAGATCAATTCTTAAATCTGTATGCATTTTATAAGTATATATACGAAATTCAATAAGAAGCATTACCTCTTTCCTTCACCAGCGATATGGTGTAAATGTTTGTAGTGTCTTTCCATGTTATGCAGCAAGCAGATGCATCTTTGAGCTTTCCTCTGATCTCTTCTGTTCATGTTTTATTGATAATTCCTTACAGTTTTATTTGTTGATTCCACTTGGCCATTGCTGTGGATAGTAAAGTCTTATTTTTACTGCTTGATTTTATATTTTTGTGATATCTTGAACCAGCCTTAGAGTGGTAGTGCCTTGTTTTGTCACTATCTCCCTGGGTACTCCATACCTTACAAAAATTTCTTCAAAGAGGAAGTTTACCATTGTTTGTAGTTTCCTGGAAAAGTGCTTTTCTTGACTAATTTTTCCATAGTCGGTACATACTAGGATGTACCTTTTGCCTTTGAAGGTGGATTGATGGGTCCTACAAAATCTAATTACTTTTCAAATGGCTCTAAATGTACTTATGTTGAAGTGGCATTTCATCGAAGTTGTTGGTCTACCCATTCTTTGAAAAGCTGTCACAAATTTTCACATACTTCTTGGAATCCTTAAAAATATATGTGTATGTGTATCTTTTGAGGATCTTGAATGTTATTCTTTTCTTTGTAAAATTCCCCACCACATAGTTCGTCATGACAAGATTTTAAAATATCAATTATTTCTTCATTTCTTACACATCTTCTAATAATCATATCATAACAAATTGGCAAAATAAATCTCCATTAACCCATGAATATCTAGCACTTTGTTTGATGAGCCTCTTCTTCTCCTTTGTAGTAAAATATGGAGGTATCTTTCACAATGACCAAATAATTAGCTAAATCAACATACCATGGATCTACTGAAATTACAGAAATAAATTTTCATGCGGAAAGAATCTTCAATGGAACAACCTCACACCGGATGCGAATGCGGAAAGAAAATACGCCACACGATTCTCCTTACCGGTCTATCTAACAACGTAATATTAAATTATTATAGTAATAACGTACATCATTAACTACTTGCCATTAGTGATTGGTTTTTTCATTAGATATTTAATGGTGAGTGGTCGTTAATGTACAGAATTCATAACCAGTTATATAATGTAGAATTTATTCACGGTGTATGATTACCAGCTTCTTTTTGATGTTGTAGTTTAATTCTCTGATGTTAGATTTTACTAATAAAATAGATAGCATAATTCAAGAGCTGCTTCTTTTTGGCTAATGAAGGCACCTACTGATGTCGGATCATCGTAAATATGTGGTAGAATTGAAGTTAGGTCCTTTTAAGGCGAATTGTGGTTGATAACTTTTCTTTGAGTGTTTCAAAAACACTACGACAATTTCATTCGTTGAAGGTGTATCTTTTGCTAAACTTCATGATGCGACTATTTTACTAAAATGTTCAATAAACCTTCTATAATAGCTTGCATACCAAGAAAGCTTCTTACCTCTTTTTGAGTCTTTGTAATTGGAAAATTAGCCATTAATTTGGATTTTTTGATGGATCAACTTTAATGCCTTGAGAAAATATAATGACCCAATACCCCTTCATTTAGCATCATAAAACACTTTTCATTGCTTGAGGACAGTTAGCTTCAATACATCTCTTCAAAACTTTCTCAAGATTTTCTAATGGTCATAGTAAGATCACCATACCTTTGAAAAATCATCCATATAAACTTCAACTCACTCTTGAACTAAATCGGTAAAAATAGCTAATACGGCTCTACGAAATGTAAATTTTGGAGCGTTACAAAGTCCAAATGGTAAAACATTATAGGCATAAATGCCAGGGAGAAGTAAAAGTGGTTTTCCTGGTCCTCTAAGGCTATACGATACGGTTGCAGCCCTTTGAAACCATCGAAAAAGAGAATGATGATTTCCCGACTAATTTATCTAACACTTGGTCAATAAATGGTGGTGGGAAATAATCTTTGAGGAATTGCTTTGTTCAATTATGCCTTAATCAGCTTAAAAATCCTCCACTTACCATTTTTCTTGGGCACTACTACCAATGGGGATACCTTGTTGTCGAGAGGCAAGGGATAAACAATTGACTTTCAATAGTTTTTGTAATTCATCTCTAACAATATCACGAAGAATGGTATTCATTCTTCTCTGGACTATCACTTTGGTTTTATATTACTATCTGTGTAAATATGGTGAGTGCATGTTTCGAGGTGGATTATTTTCGGTGTAGTCGAGCAAATGCTTTACGTGTTCCTCAATAATTGAATCAATTTTCTTCTTTGAGATAAGTCAAGGTGAGTGCTAATATTCAATGTTTTTCTTGTACTAATCTCTATGGTCTTACTCTGTGTGTTTGTGATAGATTGAATGGGAAAAATGTTTTCAAATGATGTTTGTGAAAAATGAATGGTACATGTTTCTTGAAGGCCTACTGTGCTAAAAGTTCATACGCAACATGTTATTGTTCATTTCTTAATTCTTTAGAAATATCAAGTTGAGAAAGGAAAAAATTCTATCAAATCATCATTATTATGTTCTTGAAAATCATAGATTTGATTGATCTTGCTTTATATTGAACTTCTTCCTTATCATTGTATTTATCATCAAGCCATAATTGTTTACTATTTTTGGTGATTGCATTGATGGGTACAAAGTGATTTTTTTCCTTCGAGTTCGTGAAATAATCATATTACGATCTACACCTATGAATGCATCACTTGATTGCTAACAAGGTCTACCAAGGATGATAGGGTGTCCTCCTAAGTGCATTTGGGTGAAGAACTTCTAAAAATTCCTTTGGATACTCCAAGTCGATTGAAATAGTTATGTCCTCCAAATCCTTTAGGAATCACTTTGAACCTATCTGACTAGTTCTAGAACAATTGGTGTGTGTATTGCAAATTTGTGGTAGTGTTTTCATTGTTTCAAGTCATCACATTTATTTCTGCCCCAAGGTCAATTAAAGCATTTGGAATAGGTATGTTGTTAATTATTATAGTAGTATGGGAATACCAGGATCAGCATGCTTTTTCAATTTAGTAATTGTTTGTCAGGCAGAAGCTAAATGTCCAATAACATGAATAGTTTGTGGATCAGAGTATTTTCTTGTAGGCTTCTAAGGCATAAGTGTTGATTGCTTTAGTATATATTGGAATGTCTTTATGGCTTGAAGTAGTGGAATTTTTATATAGACATTATTTAGCTCATATAAAACATCAAAGCGTGAAATACAGACATGGGAAGTTTTGCTTGGATCAATATTTACGGAAAAGTGGTGGATGCACTAGTTGCATTTGTTTATTTTTGATGTCATCATTTTTTTCTTTTGAGTTGGAGTTTCATTTTCATTCTCTTTGTTTTTCTTCTTGTTTTCAGCTATTTGAGTTCTCTTTGAAGTATCTTTCAGGACCTAAGCTCGATATTTTGTAGAGGTAGAGTGGGATATGATCGTCCCTCATCTACATAGCGGCTTGGTCTATCTATCTATTATTTGGATTAGGTAGGGTTGAGAAGGTTTCAGAGTAGGTCTAGGGTTTGGTTAGATGGAAGTTGTGAGGTGAGATGGATTTGTTGGTGGAGGAGCGGTGATGTTTGTTGAGTCTTTTGAGGTTGATGGAAAACTTGTTCTTGAGGATATTGTTGATATGTTTTAGGATATTCTTGATATGGTGAGGATATTTTGGTATGGTTGAGGATGATTGAGTATGGTTGAGAGTATTGTTGAAATGGTTTCCATTGTTGTTGTGGGTAAGTTCGGTGTTCCATGGCATGGGTACATTCCATGAATTATTTTGAACATACATACGATCTTGTGCGAAATTGCAAATTTTTGTTTTGGAAACATACTGGAGGTGGAGGTGGGGGTTGCACCTTATGGTCTCTTGGCGCCATGAAATACACATTCTCCATGCTCTGCGTTAGCTTCCAAATTACAATTATTGCAAAATCTTGATTTTAGAGCAATGAAATATATCATGATTTTCGATTACAAAAAGGCATAGACTTGAACATTTGAAAGTTTTCTAAAGGGCGGTCTTTTAACATGTTCCTTCGGCACTTTGAATAAAGAAAATAATTAATTGATCTTCACTCTTCTGTCTTTTCTTTGTTTTTATATTGTCAATTTTATTTCTAAAATTGTAATAGATACATTTTGAATTCTTCTGTCGTTTCCTATTTGACCCCTTGTAACATGGTAGGCAGATTTTGTAGCTTTGGATGATATGGTTCTTTTTCCATTTCTAGCTTTACTCCTGAATACTTTTCACATAAATCGACAATCTCATCGAAAGGTAAGGTGGAAATATCACCTTTTCCCATCAAATTAAGATCATCAAGTATTCTTCTCGAATGCCCTTCAAAAATATTGTTCGGATCAAATCAAGAGACATGGTTCTACGTTTTGATTTTGTAGATTGTAAACAAATAGTTCCAAATACTCCTCTAGCTCTCATCCTCTTGTTGATTCATTCTAAAGATATCATCTTTAGAATATCTTGATCTACAATAAGGTTGGTATTTCCTTAAGAATATTTTTCTCATGCCATCCCAATCGGTTATTGCATGTTCACCAAGTCCATAGACCATCTTAATGCGATGCTTTTAATATTGCTGGGAAGAGTCTAAGCCTATGAGCATCATCTGTGTAACCATATGTTCGACATACTATATCAAATTCAAACAAAGACAGATATTTGGATATTTTGAAGCCATGCCATAAAGTTTCGTAGCACGGATGGAGGTATGTTTTTCATTTTTATTTTTCTCATCATTATTTTCTCATGGTTCTTGAATGGGAAATTTAAAGGTTGAATCTTCACTCTTTTCTTGATCTTGATCTTGCCTTTGTTTCGATTCAGCCTCTCTTTGTCTTCTTCTTTCTCTTCTTGTCTCTCATATTCTCTAATTTGTTCGAGAGTGGGTCCTCTCGGCAGTCCTCCTCCTTCTCAGTCATTTGATAGGTTCCTCTTGTTGATTTAATTTCTTTGTTCAATGTCCTTATTTCAAAGAAAAGAAAGTTGTTTTCTTTGGTTTTTCTCCTTCTTGAAATTTTCAAAATCAATAGGTTCAAGGAGAGATTGTTGAGTTGTTTTGCTACTTTCTCTTGTTATAGAGGTTTCGGGGAGATATTTCTTCTTTGCTTTGTATGCCAATAAAATTTGTCTCTCTATGAGTGTGAGTCTTTGCCACGTTTTGTTTATCCTCTAATTATTGTATAGTGACTTTCAGTGCAGGTTGTGTGTTCAATCCTCTCTAGGGAGTACACTTCTAGTGGTGGATTAGTTCTTGGATGGGGGTTTTATGAATCTACCTTTATCATCTCTAGGTCTAGACATAAGTAGCATGGCTTCCAAAATGATGGATGAAATTAATCTGTGTTTTTGTTTTGTTTTTTTAGAAATCCTCTAGTTAACGCCTCCCCGGCAACGGCGCCAAAATAACTGTAGACCAATCTGGGGTTCTAGATTAGACTCCAATTTATTTTCTACCAAGGTAGGTAATATTAGAGGCACTTGTCTAATTTTTGTAGACCTAAAATGATATGTTCTATGCAAATACAGATAAATGTTAATTGTAATAGAATCGACATCTTTTACAAAGAGATTGAAATGTAGGTTCTTTCACACTTTAAACACTTATATCACCTAATCTAATCATTCTAAAAACGGTACTACTAGTCTGATTTTTCAATCCTCTTACAAGGCTATAGTTCATAACTCTTTCAAAGTAACACCTAAGCATACTAAAAATAAAATTCATAAACGGAGATCCATGAAAAGATTTGAGGTTAATACTCAATTAAACCTCTTACAAGGACTTGTTCATTAATTTTGCAATCAAATTCTCAAATTACCACATGAATCATAAAATAACAATATTGAACTTCTAGTTAAAATTGATGAACTCAAAAGCATGAAAATGAAATAAAATTCTAATCATATTTGAATATTAAATCTTATGGTAATGGAAAGAAAGTGTACCAACCCTTAGAGACCCTTTAAGCACGAAGGCACACTTGAAAAACTTCAAGTGATAAGAACATTAACTCAAAAACACCATAAATGAGTAATTTTGTCTACGATTAAGTTGCGGGAATGAGTTACATTAAAAACGAAAGGTTACGAAACACGCTTACGATCTTAATTCTTTGTTCCCCTTCTTCAATGTTATCACACTAACATCCTTAGTTTATTGCAACTTTCATCCTCCTATTTGATTATTTAATTTGTAGAGAGCTATTTCATTCTTTCTAAATCTATAGCGATCTCCAAAACGGTCGAATTAGTTGGGAGTTCCTAATCTTAAGCAAAATATCAAGCACATTCATTATGACTTCTTGTACTACATGGAATTGGTTGGACTTGACATTGACTTGATATTTAAGACTTCTGGGAATTAGTGTTTGGACTAGATTTTCATGTGTACATCCTAGATCACGTCCTTGTCTTGTTTTGATTCTGCTATGCCACATGTCGGAACATAAACCATTTACGGAAGTTATCACATCCTATAATTTTCTTGAAATTTTTTTAATTTTTAACATAAAAATTCCTAGAATTAAATTTAATGTAAAATAACAATTATAATGCTACATTAATCAGTTCACTAGACTATAAGGGTTTTATGGAAGAAATGGTGGATAAATGATGGAATTTTAAGGAGAAAAAAGATAGCAATAAAATGATACCAACGGCATGTATGTGGGATTCATCATATTTCTTTATCGCTCATGTTTGACCGGCACACCTTCATTATTGCATTCCGCGGTTTTCAGGCGCCTTATTTTTGTACTTATTTTGTTCCATGGTTTTAAGGCGCCTTATTCTTTGTACTTTGTCTCGGAGGGCATAGGTATGGCTTCTAGCCACCTTTAATATTACAGTACCCTTCTAAACTAGAGACATTTGCTATGATCTCTCATCTCCTTAGAGTCTAGTCCTTTAGCACCTTGAGGAAAACCTTACATTTCTCTCTCACTTCCCTCTCGATATCTAGTGATTGAGTTCTTACAACATACTTCGGTCATGCGATTTGCTCTAACCGTACGTTGTGGGCAATCTGTTACACCATTTTTGGTCATCTAACCTATTATTATTAGATGAACCAAGTACCATAGATGTAAGACCAATTTTACCTAAGTCAAATTTCTTTCACCATATAAAATAACTCATTTTTTTATATTTCCTAGTCATATTTAACCAAAATAAGGAACTTAATTAAATAAATCCTTATTTATTTAATTATACTAAGGAATAAAGTTATTTAAATCATTATTTACATAATATTCTTAGTCAAAATTTGACAAATCATCCATAAATAATTAAATAAACCATTATTTATTTAATTATATTCCCATCACTTCCCTAAAATGATAAATAAACCATTTATTTATTTATTATTTATAAATAAAAATTGACACAAGTCAAGAACCCTTTTCCCTCAACAAATAGAATAAAATGTTCTAAAGGGTGCTTCTAGAATTCGATTAATAATATTTTATTCATGCACCGAGTTCTAGACCGCCCCATATTTTGTTATAAATAGGAGGGTTTTCCCCATTCATTAGTCACCTTCATTTCATTAGATCACTGCGGATCTTCTCTTGGTCACCATTTTCCATTTTGCTTTGTGAACTCACATTGGATTCATGTTTACTTTCACATCCATAAGAGAGAGAAATGCTAGATACGGGAAACAATGAGGACTTTACAGAACCCATCCCAGGGAGAACAGAGAAACACCTTTCCTTGTTTTCCTCTCGGGTGCCCCATTCTTCAATATAATACAAATTCTTTCATATGCATTCCTCTTGTCTTGTTCATTGGATCTATGGAGCTATGTTATTTTTATGTTTACTTAATATCCTTTATGCTTAGATGCGGAATTTGTGCAGCAATATTCAAGGTATTTGCAGCCATAATTGATGTTAGGGCTATTTTTTATCATTAGCTAAAGTGATATTTTACGACGAAGATTCATACTAAGAGAAAGGCATGGAAACTAATGGTGGTTTGAAGAAATGCCTGGAATCTATGATGGAAGGTTTGAAGAATGGCATGGAAGCTAAGATGGATGGCATGGAAGCACTTGGAATCTAATATGGATGACATGGAAGCTAAGATCGATGAAAAAATGAAAGAAAACATGGAAAACATGAAGAATGATCTAAAAGCCGAGCATGGAAGGTTCGACAAAGTTGATACAAAGAAATTTTTCCTAATGGTGAAAAAGATAGTAGAGGAAACTCAGGATGAGAACAAAATAAATGTTAATCATGACTTCATAAACTCTAATGTTGGAGAGGAAGAACCACCATATTCCAAAAATGGATATTAGGAAGTTTGATGGAAAGGATCCTCCGTAACATGGATACTAGAGATGGAGCAATATTTTGATCTCCATAATGTGCAGCACACGAAAAGGTACGCATTGCAACTTTTGCATCTGAGTACACATTTGTATGGTATCAATGGCTTTTCTCCAATATGTCATTTGGTCAATTTCTACTGAGGAAATGATAGCACATTATGAGGATACACGGGAGCAACACCTTATTTAGCCAATTGATAAATCTCAAACGGAAAAGGCTTGAGTGCGAGAGAACAGTTGAGGACTTCAAAAATTGAATATAAGGGTAACTAATATTTCAAAGGAACACAGGATTGATCTCTTCATAGGGTACTTTGAGGACAACATCCAAGATGAGGTTCACATTTTGGAACCTAATTCATTGGAGAAGGAATTTAGGTTGGCAGAGAAAGATTGAATGTAAAATTATGGTGACAAGGAAGCCTACCACTCACTTCTATAAAGAAGGAAGTGTTGCTACGCCTAGATTACTACAACTCAAGGTTGAAACCACAACAATTGGAAGAAAAAGACGAAGAAGGTTTTGTTACAATTGTGATAGCAAATACACTAAAGGTCATGAAAGTACTCTGAAAGAAATCATTTTACATAGATTGTGAAAGAGGAGGAAAATGAACAAGAAGAGGGATATACACTAGAACAGCAACCCTAGAAAAGGAAGAAATGAGTCCGACCATGTCATGTAATGCATTAGCGGGAAATTACCACTCCTAAAACTCTCCAAGATAGAAGGAAATATCAAGAAGAAAAAGGTAATAGTGTTGATTGATTCGAGGTAGCATCCCATAATTTTATTCATTGTAAGGGAGCCAAGTGAATTGAATTGTTTCCTATACCACGACACTAGAGATTTCAAGTGATGGTTGCAAATGGAGGAACTATAAATTGCTCTAGAAAATGCCATAATATCGAGCTAACCATGGGGGAAATGTATTGAATAGTCTAATGCTTTCCATTCCTATGGGGAGGTGCTCATGTTGTACTAGGAGTACAATGGTTACAATCTATGGGGACAATAGCTTTTAATTTTTCAAGAAATTTTCTTACAAACTTTTTTTCAAAAGGAAAGGAAATCGAATTACGTATTGCGGGGAAGCCGAGAAAGATAATAAGCTCTAATTTCATTACAAAGCTTCTAAAGAAAATAACAACCGAGGCGTAATTGCACAATTATGCCTCCATCTAGAAAGTTTTCAACATCAAAATCATCTATTTCCGCAGGATCTTCAAACAAAGTCTTGGAAAATCATTCCAAGGTGTTTGAAACTCCCAAAGGACTCCCACCTATTCGTGATCATGATCATGCTATTCATTTGATTCCGCAAAGTGTTCCTCCAAACATCGGAGCCTTATAGAGTATCCTTATGTCCAAAAGAGCGAAATTGAACATATGATTGCAGACATGCAGAGAAGGTATAATTCAACCTAGTCAGAAAGTTCTTTCTGCTCGCTAATTGTTGGTACATAGAAAGATGGATCATGGCGCATGTGTCCGCAGTTTATAGATTTCAATAAGCTCCCCATTAAAGATAAATTTCCCATTCTGTGATTGATGAATTACCGCATGAATTGCATGGAGCAAATTTATTTGCTGAGATTGGATCTTCGTTCAGGGATATCATCAAATTACAATGAAGGCGAAGTATTCCAAAAACAACATTTCGAATTCATGAGGGTCCATTATGAATTTTGGTCATGCCTTTTGGCCTTACTAATGAGCCTTCTACATTTCCAAGGGTTGATGAATTCCATTTTCAAACCCTTCCGTAGAAAATTTGTGCTAGTATTTTTTGATGATATACGAATCTACGAACGAGTCTTGGAAGGATCCATGTCGAAACATGTTGACAGAGTGCTCAAACTATTGTAGGAGAAACAACTATATGCAAAAACATCCAAATGTTTTCTTTTTGGAGTACAAGAGGTGGAAATATCCGTCATATTGTATCTCACAAGGGTATAAGGTAGACCCTAACAAAATTAAACCATTAAGGAATGGAAAGTCCCCACAACCATAAAGCGATTTAAGATTTCTCGGGTTAACAGGGGTATTATCGCAATTTTGTTAAGAATTATGGGAGAATAGCAACACCTCTAACAAAATTATTGAAGAAAGATGCATTTTCATGGATACGAAAGCAAATAAGGCCTTTGAACATCTTAAAGAGGCAATGTGCTAGCTTACCGGTCTTAACTATGCCGAAATTCACAAAAACCCTTTTATTGTGGAATGTGATGCCTTAGGAAATGGAATTGGTGTTGCTTTTAATGCAGAAGGAAGACCCATTGCTTTTTAAAGTCATCAGAGTCAAAGGAAAGTATTTACATAAACCTATTTATGAGAAGTAAATGTTAGCAATACCGCATGCACTAAATAAATGGAGACTTTACCTATAATGAAGACACTTCAAGGTAAAAACTGATCATGATAGTCTTAAACACTTGAGAACAAAGACTATCTTCAAAAGAGCGAGCAAAAATGGGTCACGAAAAGATGTTGGGTTATGACTTTGAAATAATCTACAAAAAAGGAAGTTGAATGTTGTTGTAGATGCACTCTCAGAAAGAATGAAGAGGTGGAAGCATTGCTTTGTGCAGGCCTATTATCCAACCGTGAATGATAAACGAAGCAAGAGATGAATGGAAGAAGGACAAAGAGGATGGACACTCATTCAAAAGTTTGCAACAAGATCCTAGTACATATGATACATTTAGTTGGAAAAATGATTCTTTATGGTACAAAGATCGCTTATATCTCTGTAAGAATTCCCAACTAAAACAAAATATTCTTTTTGAGATTGCACACTTCTCCTTTGGGAGGACACTCAAGATTTTTAAAACTTTACCACGTGAAGAAAGATCGGATGGCCTTAAATGCGAGTATTCAAAATTTTGTGGTAGAATGTTTGGTTTTTCGGAGAAATAAGTTGAGAACAATTAAGACCCTAGGGACTTCTACAACCTTTATCCATTCCAAGTCAATTTTGGGAGGAGATTTCCATGGATTTTATCACAGAGCTTTACACCTAAGTCCAAAGGAAAGGAGTGTCATCATGGTGGTAGTTGATAGACTTGACCAAGTATGCACACTTTTGTGCATTATCTCATCCATTTAAAGCAAGTATAGTTGCTACTACATTTATGGACACAGATTCAAAAGCTACATGAAACCCCAGGGGTTATTGTGAGTGACAGAGATCCATTTTTTGCTAGATTTTTTGGACGAAGTTATTTTTCTTATTTGGGTACTCAATTAGCTCATAGCTCACCTCTTATCATCCTCAATCGATTGTCAAACGAGATAGTAAATAAATGTTTGGAAGGATATCTTGGTTGTTTTGTATACGATAAACAAACACAATGGGTCAAGTGGTTACCTCTCGACTGAATGGTGGTTATAACACTTCTTCCATATCGCAGCAAAAAATGACCCCATTTATGGCACTTTATGGATATCATCCACCATCCATCACATCATCTTTAAGAGAAAATTCAAAGGTTCAAGCAGTGGAAGATAACATCGAGCATCAACAAGAATTTGTCCAACTCTTAAAGGATAACCTGAAATTTAGCACAAAGTCGAATGAAACAAATAGGGCATATCAACATTGCGCGAGAAAAGTTTTGATGTGGGAGATCGGGTATTTTTACGATCAACCATACAAACAAGTGTCCCTCCGGCAAGCTAAGAAGGATAATAAATTATCACCAAAGTACTATGGTCCTTACAAGTTGTTGCAAAAGATTGGTACTATGGCATACAAATTGGAGCTTCCTTCTTCTTCACGAGTGCATCCAGTTTTCCCATGTTTCATGCTTAAAGAAGGTTATAGGTTATTTCGGTTCGAAACAATATTGCCGAACTTCATGAGGAAGGAAAAATCATATTGGAACTCAGAGCGGTCATGGAAACAAGAACTCTCAGCAGACTACGGAATCGATCAATTTTCGGAGTATCTCATCAAGTGGAAGAACATTACCCGAAGATTGTACATGGGAGTATGAGATCTTTATACAAAAGACTTGAGATACTACTCAAGCGTTGAGGACAACACTGAAGGAGAGGGGCATGTTAGGGTCCTATATTACTAGTATAGTCCCTTATTGTTGTAGTGTAACCCCCTTTATCGTTATTATTATACCCCTATGACTCCCATATTGTTATTATTGTGCCCTTAAATTATTATTGTTAGGTCGGCTATGATTACATTGCGGCCCCACTAGGATTACATTGTGGGCCCCCATGGATTCCTATATATAGAAATGAGGTTTTGTAATTTGTATCATCCAATAATTGTTCATTAATGTAATGTATTGGAGGTTGCACCCATAAAGTGGTTGATTTCTAAGGTGTTGATCTTTCTTTTCTTCTATTTTGGAGCTAGTTTCCCAATAGGGAAGCTCCAAAATATATTTCTTGGAAGGAAGGATGGAGGCATTACTCAAAGAGAATGGCTTGAAGGAATTAATTGACGGTGATGTTCCTAAACATTGTGGCGAGATCTTGCAAATCTTGATGCATGGCAAAAGAGAGTGGCAAAAGGCAAGGAGGATCATGTTGGAGGAGTACAAAACAACATTTTCTCAAGCCTCCATGGGAAGCACACACGATATGAAATGTGGAAGGCTTTGGTGATCTATTCCAAAGTAGCGACGACCATAGGAAATTGGCGCTCAAAGATAAACTCAAGAATATCAAGATGGAAAAGGGTGATACCATTCAAAAATATCTAAAAAGGTTTTCAATGTCGGGATGAGCGGGGAGTGTTGTAATATGGCCGATGATGATTATTTGGTGAGTTATCAATACTTTGTCGGTGGAAAGGAAAAAATTTCAGTTGGGAAAGGACGGCAATTCGAATTTGGTGCGGGAGGAGTTCCGGGCAGACACTAAAGATGGATCTTAATCTAAGAATGAAGATGAAGAGGATTTTATTTGGCTACCAAGGTGAGGAATGGGAAGGGAATAAATTCCATTCTAGAAGTAAGGTCAAGAATGGAAAGAAACAGAACTGTCCAGTGAAGTTTTTTCACTTTCCCGATCACTGGGCATTTAGCTACTGCGGTCCAAAAAAAGAAAAGAACAACAAGAAGGTTGGAGGATCTGCAGCTGGTGAGGCCCTTGCCTCAAAATTTTAACTAAAACTACTCATTGATCGTGTGCATGGTGTCCAAGTGAATTGGGATGTATGTGGTATTTGGGTAGTGGCACTTATTTTTCCATAACAGAGACAAGGAAATTTTCGGTGACTTGGAGAAAGGGTCTCTAGATGCATATTGAAATGGGAAATGACGGCGGTATAGTGCTATTGGGATTGCTTTACCATTACCTTTAAAAGGTAGTTAGGTAAACCCTTTCAACTAAAGGAATTCATGCATGTACTAGGTTTGAAGAAAAAAAATTGGTCTCGGTCACAGTGTTGGAGGATCAAGGCTATGATTTTGTTTTTAGTGAAGGAAAATATTTCATGCGACATAAAACAAGGAAAAGCCAAGAGGATAGGGATTCAAGTTAGAAATATCTACAAGGCGAAGGTATATGGTTGTGCGATGATTATGGACAAGAGAAAATCAAGTGGTGGTAGGACCGTAGGTGTGCACATGAGTTTTTGCCATCTTTACCATGGAGCCTTGAAAGTCATGTGATTTCTCTTGGTTTCCCGGGGGTACACTTGCATGGTCGAGACACATGCAAAGGGATGTACTATGAAAAAATGTGTAAGGGCTACCTTTCATGAGAAGGAAAAATGAGCTTCGAGGGATCAGCAGAGAGTTCACACGGACGTGTGTGATCCTTTCTCTATTGCTTCGACAACAAAACACAAGTACTAGATAATATTTGTTGATGAATTTTTCTCATAAGTGCCGGACCTTATTCATGAAGAATAAATATCAAACATTCTCTAAGTTCTTGGAGTTTAGGAAGCCTTTGGTGGAGAAAAGATTAAAGAGGAGCAAGTGAAGGCTCTTAGAAAGACAATAATAGTGGAGAATACATCTCTAATGAATTCAAAACTTATACAACAAAGAATTTAGAAGAAGGGGAGCAGTAGCGCCTCACAACCAACAACAAAATGTGGTCACGGAGAGAAAGAAACATAACTATTGTGGGTACGACGCAAAAGACGGTGTTGAATTATCAAAACCTCACAGATGCATACGTAGGCGGGGCCTTGTGGCCAGGCATGTGCAAAATCATTGTCCTCATAGGATACTTGGCATGAGTACACCAAATACCTCCATAGTAAAAACACGATGTTTCACACTTTAATATTTTTGGCTTATCCCAGTTTATGTGTATGTGACCAAGGACAAAGGAAGGCTGGAACAGCAGTTTGAGGTTGGGATTTTTTGGGTACTGCTGAAACACCCTGGTATAGCCATGTATTTTCCAAATATGAGAATGGTAAATGCTGCGGCCAGATATAAAATTTGAAGAGGAGAAAGCCATGCGGTTGCCTTGAAATGGGCTAAGTGCATGGAGAGAATGTTGGTTCCCAAGGATGAGTCTCAAGATGTGGATCAGCCACATGAGGAGGAGTTCATGGAGTGGGGAGGAAAACACTCATGCGAGCCATCCATCAAAAATGGAAGGAAGCACCACGAAGCTGATAGATTGAGACTTGATCTTGTAGAGAATGAACCCTACTTCACAAAGCAGAGCAGAAGCATGATCTCTGGCCAGGTTACTAGGTATGTGGCTCTTATGAGAAAATGTATTGTGACTGAACCATATTTTTTAGGGAAGTAATTACTGTATGCTTGGGTTTATGAAATGGTGGAGAGTATGGCTCCATTATCGAAACATTGCATGGGAGATAGTCCCAAAACCGGTCGACAAATTAGTGGTTGGATTGAGATGGATCTACAAGAGTAAAGCAAGTTGTGATGGAGTGGAGAAATAAAAGTCCTGCTTGTATTTTAAGTTCTCATAGATAGAGGGGATAAGGTGTAGTGAGACTTTTGCATGTTGCAAGGTACTCTTCCATAAGATCTATCCTTACACTCTCAGCCTTGAGATGGGTTGGCACATTTATCGAGATGGATGTGAAAACTACATTTCTCAATAGGATCATTGATGAAGGTGTACATAGAGAAACATGAAGGTTTTGAGGATATTTATGATGATTAGCATGTGTGCCAACTCAAAGAACATTGTATGGGCTGAAGCAACACCCCATGCTTGGTACACTAGAATGAGCAGTTATTTCAGGATTGGAGGCTTCACCAAAAGTGAAAGCGAGTAAACCTATACCAGATTGTGGTTGAGGTTAAGCTATTGATTATTGTTCTTTATGTTGATGATCTAATTTGTTGTGGTGATGAGCATATAATACACTCTACCCAAGGAGATCTTGCTGAGGAGTTTGAAATGAAGGACATGGGACTCCTTCATTATTTCCTTGGATTGGAGAATACGGTAACGAGGATGGTGATATTTTTTTTTCTCAAGGAAAAGTATGAAAAGGATATCTTTAAGGTAAGTTTAACATGGAGGCTGTAAACCCATGGATACTCCTCCTCCGGAAATTGGAGGAAAAGGATGCTACCTGCGGAGAGGTAGTGGATGCTGTGTCTATAGGCAGTTAGTTGGTTCAGTGTATCTAGTGATCACTAGACCCGGACATTTTCTATGTAGTTAACTAGTTGAGTCAAGCTATGGTTAAGCCTACCGAATATTTTGGAAGGCGAGGAAGCATGTCTTGAGATGCACGAGGCACATCGAAGTATGGTCTATGGTACGGACGGAGGGTGAAGCTTCAAGGGTTCATGGATGCATATTGGGCGGGGAAATCCATTGAAGCAGAAAGAGCACATGAAGAGGGATCTTTAGCATAGGATCGACTACGGTTCTGGTATATTAGGAAAAACATTACGTGGCACTCGGTTCAGCGGAAGCGAAATACATGGCGACGAGTGAAAATTTGCATGTGAGGCTATCTTGAATGAAAGATCTTGTTTGGCTTGTTCGGTTCTCGGATGAATCCGACGGTGATTCATTATGATAATCATATTTCGTCGCTGTGATTAATCCTATGTTTCATGATAGGTCCAAGCATAGATATTTGGTGCCATCATCTCATATGTTATTAATGCGAAGAGGATAATGTTGTGGTACATTAGGTGGAAGATTAGGATACCAAATATTTTGATGAAGCGCTCACCGGGAGTGAATTCGAATACCATAGATACGAGGATCGGGGTGAGATAATCCTTTCTTGTTAGAGGAGTGTTGAGATTCAACAAAGAAAAATTTAGCACCTAGTGCATTATAAGCACCTACACTAAGATGGGGCCTGATGATATTTTGGGTGCATGTCATATTAGTTATCCCACTTAATTAAGATGGATAATAAATTGTAATATATTCTCAATGATGAATTGAAATAGTTAAATGAAAGTGATAAACTCAAACAAATAGTGGATTTGAGTTAAGCGGTAGTTCATGAGGCATGCGGAAGTAGTTATAGGCATACTTGAAATTTGATACAATGGTAGTTAGTTAATTCGAGTTGTAATTAGTTTAACCAGATGGCTGATTTAAACTCAGTTGTGCCTAGTTGTAGCGAAGATACACTAGTGAGATATCCGTTGGATAAATATTAATAAATTCTGATTAGTGATCTCACATGCAAGCGAGGATTTACTATCATCGGTACCATGCATTCATATCTAATAGAACCAGTTGAGTTCTGAGTGAAAGGAAGTTGACTATCGGTATAGGATGTCCAGTTTGCACACGCTGTAAACACCAGTGGAGTGCCCATGATGCCCTTTTTGATCTGAGAAGGCAAAAGTCCCATATTTTAGGATGTCATTCGACGGATTGTAAACAAAAGCAAGTCATCTGAAAGGATGAGAATTGGCTATGTGTTAGTCAATTTTGTTCATGACGATGTGAGACAATTGATTAAGTCTTGGAGGGCTCTTGTGAGAAGAGTTTGTATATATTGTTTCATAAATTGCATGCTGAATATACAATAGAAGATAGTGGAGGTTCTTGTAAGCTTTCCCGACAAATTACTCTGTGTTATGCTGTGATTTGATTCTTCTTCATGTTCATGTGATTGGTGATTGTTTTAATTCCACAAAATATTTCTAGAAGTGATTTAGTAATTAGCTTTAGTACATTGTTAGATCGAATTGAATCCAACATATACATGAATGTTGTATAATTTCTACATGATGCACGGTAGAAAACAAGTTATAGATAAAATGTCAATATGCCGCAATGCGAAGAAATTGAAACCTAGAATCCAACTTTCTTTGATACCAAATGTTATGCAACCATATCACAAAATAGAAGCGCGATAGATCAACAACTTAAAATGTATCACGTGGGATAAAAACTTCTTTTACATTACATAAATGAATAGTTCTTGGATGACTCAAATGAAAAAACCTCCCTTCTATATATAGGATTATAAGGGGTCACAATATAATCAGATCCGACATAACAATAATAATGTAAGGGGCGCAACAATAGCAATAGTGGGCTTTATGGTGCCTGATAATAAAAATATGGGCACTACATGGGCATGACAATAACAATAATTGGGATACACTAACAATAAAAATAATGGGATACAATAATTATTATGAGGACCTACTTGTGAAGATTTTAATTTGGAAGATTTAAGTTAGAACTTGATCTAGTCAAAGGAGACATTCTTGCAGCTCCTCTTCATATCACTATCACTTGTACTATTGTTGCAGTCGTCTAGTGTATGGATACCTCCATGCTCTTCAAGTTATTCATACAGCGGTTAACTTCTCCAATTGGTAAAAGGTTGTGAGGGTATCCATGATGAAAGAAAAACAATCAAATCATCGAGTATCCTTTCCATCCTCATCATATCTTAGTAGCATAAACACAACTCTTCAAATCAACTTGCTTAGAAATTTCCCAATTCATTCATCTTTCAATTCACCATCAAAGGAATTTTTGTGAGTAATATAGTTTTTGAAGTTGTAACATCAAGAATAAAAATCAGCGGTAAATATGAATTCAATCAGGTTAATGTGGTCTTATTGAAATCAATGGTAGTAAGTTATCACGATCTGGTGCATGATCTAATTCAATATTAAAAATTCAATTTTACAATAAAAAGAAAGCCCCAACCCTTGTCATGGTTCAAGGAACTTCACTTCCATTGATGGTTATTTTAGGATCTCACGACTACGGTAATGTCCCAACCTAAGTCAGATATGATTTCTCTCATGGAATCTTTCTCTTTGCATGGTTTCACTAGATGTAATTCCTTCTTTAAAGATGTTTAGTATTGCATATGTAGTCTTTTGAGCTTTCAAGGTTTTATTTCTGATTGGATTGATAGATCTTCTTAGTTGAATCACCTTCATGCAAATATCTTGTATCAAAACTTCGGGTTTGGAATGCAGCCTCTCATAGAATCATGGAGTTGTGAAGATAATCATTTCAAAAATAATCTTAGGCCAAATAAATCATTTCTATCAACTTCATTTGAGAATATCCAACTCATGGATTTTCTTTTGAATGTTATATGGTTAATTTGTTTCTTCATACTTTGAAATCATTTGGAGTACTAGTGAATCGGTAGGTTTTGTTAACCGAATAAAATTTTTCTTCCTTCACCATGTCTTATTTGGTATCATGTGTTTATTGTTGGAATTCCTTTCAATTCTTAGAGTGATTATGATAGCTTTTGAAATTTGCCACTAATTCTGGGAAAATGGTTTTGTGTCACATTCGACATGTCATGATGCTAGCTCCATTGTTCATAGCATTCATGGAGCTCTTAATTTATTTATCTCTAACTAATGATAGCTGAATCTGATACTTTAATCGGCTCATTTGATCATGATGGTTTTCATTCAATTTACCATTTTCCCATCAACAAATCCGATGACATTTTTTCCTACATTCTTTGATCATATGGTTTAACATCTCACTATTTGGATACTTGTCAAGCGATTTGAGAACTTCATCCTTACGTTGATGGTTATTTCAAGTCCTCACTATTTTGATAAGCCCTCGAATATGATAAGATTCCTTCACTTTTAAGATTTTCATCTTGATACGCATTGCCCTCTAATTGAAAATTCACCTCTTTAAGGATTTCAAGGTTTTCAGAGGAATGTTTTTGAAATTTTATGGTCTAATCACCGAATGGTTTGGAGAAATCCTACTTGGAAATCTCCATCAGAAAATAACAAGTTTCGATCTTTCCTTCTTCTTTCTAAGAGGTGTAGTGTGTGGATGAATATATGATCCGCAAGAAGTTTTTGAGGTTTTTGTAATTATGGTTTTCCACGAAAAAGAGTAAGATCGCAAGTTGGTTAGAGAGTAGAGACTATGAAATATATTTTTGTCGATGGGTTATATCTTTCAATTGGTTATGAAAATTATTCAAGCTCTTGTGTCTACGTTGCACATAACTTTATATCAACTTTGCAATTGATTTTATATTTTTTATTACAAAGTTAGGAAAAAACTATGGTGGCTTCATTGAAAATTTCACTATACTTGACCCCGACCTTCTAGCTACTTCGGTTGGGATTGAGGTTGAGCTCCATCTTAGTTCCCTTTGCACATTCATCCTACACTCACTTTTTGTATTTTGTATTGATTTTTCTAACTTTTTTATTGCATCCTCTTTTTGGTTAGTGTCCTTTAATTTTTGTCCTCCTAGTTTTTGTTTGCTTGTTTTTGTCTTTTGTGTTTTATTTATTGTGAATTTGCATGAAAAGTGTCCTATTTGGGCTCGAAAAGACAATGTGTAAAAATAGAAAAGGACTTTGTGACAACTGGAGACATTTCGGCTAACTCTCTTTGTCCTTCTTCCTTGTCTTGAGTTACACTTTTCGTCGATGATGTTCTAACATAAAATACAATCATTGTGTAAGGAAATCCTTATGTCAAACCATGATTTCCATGTCTATTATGAAAACCTCATGTCTCCACTTGGGTCTTTATGTTTTGGTATTTTCTACGGATTATCGATAGTAGATAGGGAATGAGGGAAAAATATAAACAACCAAAGGCTCCAATATTAGAGAGAGATCTTGTGTAATGTTTCTATATGAAGGGACAACCTATTTTTCTCTCAATAAGTTGGGATCCCCTCTTCGCCCCATGAAATAAATAAGTGTCGATGCCGCGACATATAAAATAAAAAATAAAGGTGAAAGAAAGAAGGCTTCCTACGCGGTGAAATTTGCAAACGAAATTCCATCGGAGGTATTGTCTAGTCTGCGGTAGTGGAGAAATGTTTGTGTCCCTAATGTGACTTCGTCGGTACTTTCAAGGCATCTTGGTGGTGGAGAAACACCGGAGATGAAAAAAATATGCTACGAAAATATAAAGCTTAATAATTTCACATTACCCTTTCCTATTTTTAAACATTGTGTGATCATTGATCTTATGTTTGTGTTTATGACGAGTAAAGGGAGAATGTGTTTGTGTTTGTGTTTATGCATGGGGTAAGTGAAGTCCATGGTAATATGAACGATGGAGTAATGCTCACGAAGAGCTGAGACCTGCGTGAAGGAATTGACTAAGGCAAAGAATTTTGAGTTATGCACGGTGTGTCACCAAGTGTTTGTTGTTGACGACCAAACACCCTCCAAAATTTTACCTACACTTGAGTTTTGGGAGCCTCTTGTCGATCTTGTGATTGGTCATTTCGTGGTCACTTCTTGATTTGTCAAAGTCACTTGCTAGCATAGGTTAAATTTGCAACAAGTTCATGAGCATATTCTTTTACACAAGCTTGAATAAGCATAACGTTGCATATCCATATAGTTCTTGTGCGGTCGTTGACCATGTCGTGATCAGGTCATTGCGCAGCATGCTGTGCTACCTCACTTTTTTCTACGTTGGTACTTCTGTTTTGGTGAGTTTTTCCAAATTATCTCTTTGCACGCCTTTGCTTTTAGAGAGTGTTGTTTTCATGCTTTCAATTGTCTCTTTTTATTTCTTTCATGTTAATTAGTGTCATTTTGATGTTATCTTCACTCTATAATGTGTCTCTTTTATTGGTGTTTGTGTATCGCAAGTGTTCGCTACTCTCTCTTCACATAGTAAATGCTATATTTTAGCATGTGGAGTGTCACACTGTGCACAAAAGCTAGTTTTGTTGGTTTCAAAGAGGGCAAAAATTTGTTTAAATGAGTTGTTCTTACCATGTAAACATGTATTTCTAGCTCATTTTCCGGAGTTTTCAAGCATTTTCACTCTAAGTGTCTTCATGTTCATCACAAAGTGTATCTTTGGTGTCGCACTTGGTGTAGGTCATACGCATAAAGTTATTGGATTAATAAAAGGAAAGTCGTTCATGTGTTATGAGCATTCCATGTTGTGTTTTCAAGTGATATAAAGCTGTGTGGTCATGTTCAAAGTCATGATTTTTCCCATCTTCTTCTCGATGATCCGATGCTGAGTCAGAATTCGAAGAGACGCTCCCAGGCTGGGAGCACTCAACCTCCTTTAGCTAGCCTAAATTTAGCCTTTGCATAGTCTTAGGCCTCAAGAAAGTGAAATTTTTCTCTTGGAACTACATATTCATGCAGTTTGTTTTTCACTCCCATAACTACACAACACTTTGCACAATCTCAATGCTCCAAGCCCAACCCCAAGCTACGAGCTACATGCAATATCTCCCTTTAGCAGGGGCACGAGACGCAGAATTGCGTAGTATCGGTCCTCGAGGCTACGAAGCCTTGATCTCCTAAATTGCACGTGTGTGTAATCTCCCTGGGCTCCTTACCCTTGCATCACTCACGAAAGTGGGAAAAAATTAGTTAGCAATCCCTTGGTTTGGCTCCATGATTCCTCGGCCTACGCGGTTACTCGGCCTAGGCATTCGGAAATTTTGCACTCCACAATCTCAAGCCTCAATCCTCTAACTTCGATCCCTTGATTCCCTCTTACCCGGAGCCTCCTAAATGGCACGTTGTGTGCGTCTCAAGGCTAAAACCTCGACTGAGTCCTTGAGTCTCCACTGCACAATCCTTCGGCCATGTCCATCATGAGACTTCATGTTGCGTAGTCTCAAGCCTTGGTCCTAGACCTTGGCCTCTAGAATGCATAATCACACGAGTCAGGTCACTCAACAGTCCCCATTTATATCCCCTAAAAAGTGGTTTCCTAAAGCATGTTATACTAGTTTGCTCAAGTGATGTCATATTTTCATGGGTGGATTGCGGTTGCGGGTATTTTATCATGTCATGAAAATATGATGATGAAGGAGATGAGATAAAGGATGCCATGCTATAATACACCTAAGGAAGCGAGGAGATAAGATTATCATCATGTAAGAAAGAAAAAGTAACCAGCACAGGATTATAAAAAAATGTGAAGGAATCAATACCACACTTGAAGACTCCTTGTCTTCAAGTCACATGTAAGGATGAGGAAGAAGAAGAACACTTAGACCATATTTTCAAAGACACAAAGAAAGCAACAACAAAAGGTGACTTCACATTTCCATGTCCTGCATGTAGTTCATGTCATGAATGCCATGTCATTTAAACGTGTCATGAGCCATCATATACCACATAATTTGTGGAATATGCAATGCTTGTATATTGAAGGAAACTTTAATCTAAAGTGGAAGTCCAAGAGTAATCTATGCAATGTGAAGAGTCATGTAGAGAAATTCAAAAAAATCATGAGAAATCAAACATTCATGAGGTAGTCCAAGAGTCACAAAGGAGGTGAAGGATTACCCCATTTTCTCATATATACACCCTCATTGTTCTTGCAAGGACTTTTCACCTTAGTCCTCTACTACCAAAATTAGAAGAAAGATGGTTTTTGGAAGATAAAGTAGGCACCTTTAATGCTTCAATATTGGGGCTAGTGGTGTTCACTTGTCTTCATGTATGTGGAACTTTTACTTAATTCAAAAAGATCCTTGTGCCAACATGATTTTTATGCATATATCGTGAAATATTGTAACCAATACTATTATTTAAATGTTTGCTTGATGTATGTTTTTCATATGTACTAAGGAAATTGGACTATTTCAATGGCCTTGGTACTTATCTTGTTGAAGCATGTTGTATTTTCTCTAATAATAGTTTCTTCCTTGTGAACTATTTCATTGGTTGATCAATGATTCATTCATATGTATATGTTTGTTTCCTTTTCTAGACTAGTTCTATTACTTGTGTTAAAGGGCCTACTTTTCCCCTACCATTTTAGTAGAAGGACCTTGATATTATTCACAATTGAACATTAAACAAAGCATACTAACTTGCTTATACGAGATTACTTTGTGAATTACTCTCTGTGTTAAAAATTTGTAACCAAGGAAATATATAAGAATATATGGCCGTCGAGGTTGATATCAACGATGGGGCTCCTGATTCCAAATGGTGTGAGGTCTAATTGGGACTTCAAATCCACCAGATACCCCCTTGGTTGATAGATTTTGATCACCCATTAAAGACCACCCAACTACTTCCACTAGACCTCTCACTGCTTGGATAATCCCTCGAAGTCAATCTATCACCCACCTAAAGGGTTTCGTTCACAAGTAAACAAATAATCTATCTGCATGGGTTTCCCAAGAAATCCTCCTCTAGTGTCAAAGCATGCCCAAAACCCAATGAGGACTTCGGTTACTGCAAATAGACTGTGTGTTTCATGCACTCAGCCACAAATGAAGAGGTATTCCTTAGTCTCATGCAACCTTGTCCTCGCTTCTCCCAAACATCTACAATTGTTCTCTCAACCCACCATATTTTGTTGCATGTTGACGTACTTTCAACTCTCCTTCGAGACCATGAATTCTTTAACATATACACATTTTTAGATTCATTCGTATCGTGCTCCACCTCCATTATCTCTCACAGAGCCTTCATCTTCTTGTCATTTTTATTTGCACTCGGCCGATTGCCTTGAATTTCAAAATACTTGGATAATGTCTCACATATTTCTTCCACATGAAAGAAATACCAAACACTTCCATGAGAAGCCATCGATAAAAAGATAAAATCTTTGTTCGTGAAGTGGAAGGCTTTTTAGAAAGGTCCATAAAAGATCGAGTGGATCCTTTCAAGGACTACATGTAATTTGTTATCCTACTCATGGAAATAGGATTTTTTGTAGTTCCCAAAGGTAAATCCTTTGCATATGTCCTACTTCTCAAGTGCTCCTTTGGGGATGCTGTGGTTATCTGCGACGTAATGTGCCAGGGCATCATGATGCAAATGGGAAAGTCACCTATGCCAAAGTTGCACCGACATCCACGACTCTTGAGCTTCTCGAAGCTTTGTGCTTAATGCGGCACAATCCCTCCACATATATCTTATAGAGGTTTCTCGCATGCGATCTTCTATTACTGTCCCATGGCCATGTTTCTTAAGAATGCATTTCCTTTTGCTAAATATCACATCATAACTACGGTCCTCCAAAAGCGCACCCAACAAAATGATATTTTTTGCTGCTTGAACGACCGCTGACATCCTTGAGCTCGAGGATGCTAACTCTGACTCCCTCTAAAATGTGACAATGCAAACCTTGATTGCATTATGCTACATGTTGTCCCCCATCTCGATGTGCACCTACAAATATTTCTCATCTAGCTCACACTAAACAAGTCTTCATTCTCTATCATGTGGAACAGATGCACTTGAGAATTGGATGCGACACTTAGAAGTCTCATGTAGAACACATGTACTCACTCATAAAAGAGACTTTCGGACACACCCAAGTCTCACCTCCTCGAAGACCTTTTCCTCTGGCACTTTAGTCTACCTTATATTTCTCTCTACGTGCTCCCCCTTTCGGTGTCTAGTGATTGATTTATTACAATGTGCTTCGATCATATGATTAGCTCCTAATGCTTGCACGTTGGGAGGAAATCTATTACACCAATTTTTGGTCGTCTAACGTTACTATTAGATGGACCAAAGTACACCATGTAAAGACAAATTTTACCCTAATAAAATTTCTTTCACTATGAAAATTAACTTAGTAATCCATAATTTATTAAGTTGTTTATGGTCGAAATAGGAAACCCGTGAGGAATAATTGAATAAATCCTTATTCATTTGATTTTCCTCGAGGGATAATTAATTAAACCACGGTTTAATTAATATTCCTGGTCGTGTTAACCGAAAATAGGAAAATTAATTAGATAAATCATTATTTATCTTATTATTTACCTAAAGGAATAACTATTTACAAACATTATTTAAATAACTATTCCTTGTTAAATTTGACTAATTCATTTATAAAGTAATTGAATAAAGTAAATATTTATTTAATTATTACTCTCAGCCACTTTCTTAAAATAATAAATAAATAATTTATTCATTTATTATTTAGAACTAAAGGAGTTTACGACCAAATTTGAAATTAATTTTCTTTCCAACAAAAATAATATAAAATATTTCATAAAAAGTTGGATCTAGATTTGGTTAATAATATTTTAATTATGCACCAATGTCACAGACTAACTCAATATTTGTTATAAATATAAGGAGTTTTTCCATTATTTCACTACCTTTTGTTTCCTAAAGATGTCTTTGGATCTATACTTTTGGTTTGACTTTAGTCCTCCATCTTAGTCATATTTCTCTATATTTTTGCTTGCGAGGCTCCCACTTGAGATTCCATTTTTTGTATAGGTTTTCTACACCATTAAGAGAGAGAGAGATATTACATCCCGAATCCCGAGGACATACAAGAACCCATCACATTGAGGGGATTGGTAACATCTTTTTCTATGTTCCCTTCAAAGTTGGCATAATACAAAAAATTCTTTGAAAACTTATTCTTGTCTGATTTCATTGTATGGAGCAACTCTTGCTTATTATTTGTTGTTTAATGTATTTAACTGCATAGATATATATCTCTGTAGCATTAATTGTCATCACTAAGCGTGGATCTAAGGAAATTGACAACCATCTTTGATGTTAGGGTTGTTTGTTATGCACAACTAAAAGTGATATTTTTCATACGCTTGCGATTAGAATTCACCACTAACACCAAGTAACACACACTTCCCATCATTGTGATGTCCATGCATGCGATTAGGGTAAATTCAAAGCTCAAACTATGAGGCCAGCGGCATCTCATCTACGCTATACGGGGTCCTCTTTCTTGAATTTTTGTGTGGACACTTCGCTGGCATAGTGCTCGAATTCATGAAAATGGAAGCATTTAATTTTGGACAAATATTTCTTCTTGCCGACTTCCTTTGGTTTTTGTTGTGGATTAATATTTCTTGCCTTTTCCATTACTTTGTCACTCCATCCAATGCATATTTTTTCTTTCATCACCTCTCGCTTGGACAGAAGTCATCATCCTGGTATTTCACCTTGTTCCTCCTATGCAAAACGGACCATAAGCACTCCCAGTGCAGCAGTTTCTTCCTCCCATTCACCAAATCTTGATGGCCATGCCATCTCTTGGGAAGGCTTCGAGAAGGAGTTAGGCATACCAGAAAGTATTCTTAAATAACATTAACATGCCGGCCCTACCAACTTCATCATGACATTGTGTGAACCTACTCGAATCTTTGCGGAAATTGTGTCATTCTTCGGTGTCTTGATAGCTGAAGAAATTTATCCTTGAGCGCTCGACTTCCCGCGCTTCCTATTATTCTCGAACAATTGTATTAGTGTTTTTCCACGTTACGAATAAATTTTCTTTTCCACATGGATATTTTGAGGCGATGCCATCTTGTACTCCCTCCAAGATTATTCTCCTCACCTTGGGCTACATATTTTTTTCCATTGAGAAGGTTTTTGAGAATCATATGCTTAAGGTTTTTCAACATACGGCTTGATGTATTGTAGCAATCCACTTATCATTCCGTATCCACCTCATGCAATCCTTCTATGTCTGAGAAAATTAGAGGTGCATTCCAAGGCATACTCTATCCTTGAGAGTCTATTAGAACTTCCGTCTTTTGAACTCTAAAGAAATCCTACAACACACTAATATCCAAATTCAAACCTCACGGAGAAACAACTTTGTTTTCTCTAATGTGAATCGATCTACGATACCATGTAGAAATTATGTTCTAGATTTCGTGGCGGTTATTAATTTGTAATCAAAATCACAAAGACCCTGAAACCTACTCTGCTATGAACATTAATTCCACAATTTAGAATAAAACTTTACGGACATGCGATATGAAATCACACATCATGCAACAAGTATTTTCCTTTGGGAAAATAATGCACTAAAAAACCCTAATGCCTTATTGAATTAATCGAATTAATATAGATGTATTAAAATTTTGCACTATTTGAACTCTAACAATTTCTTTGCACAGCTGAACATAACTTGTAAGTACGCTTTAACCTATCTTTGTGCTCCTACACTAAAGAGATGGGCTCGACCTAGACTTAGTCCAATTTATGCCTCTACTTGAGCTCTTATTTCCTCGCATTGTTCCCCTAAGGAATTAGGACCATATTATTTAGGAATTCCTATGAAATGGATTGCACAATTCCCTTATGTTGATCATTTGACTTAATGTGAGACACAGCCTTCTCAAGACTAGCCTACAATGGCGATGTTGCACTACCTTTGAATCTCCACGAGCACAGGGAACTTGAATTATATGCATGCACTAGCTTCTTTGGGTTGATTGATCAACTAATGGGATTATCACTTAGTTTTAATAGATTTCCACTTTGCTAGCCCGTAGCCTTCCACTAGTTCCTGCCAACAGTGGAATTACTTTAATAGAAAACAACCTAAGATAAGTGACTCTGGATTGCCACAAATTAGAAATAATGCATGCTTAACTAAAATCTAACTCCTACTCAACTTGAATTCTACTGTGTAAAGTGGGTGACACAAAGCCATGTCACACAAGTTAAAATCATCAAAGTTGTGCACATTTCTCGTGGCAGTCGATTTTTATCAATTTAATCAAGGAAAAATAAATTGAGAATTTTCTTGCTACATTTTTCAACACTAGGTGTCATAGCATTGTTCTATGTTTTTGGTGATGATGAAAGAGATTAAGGGTTGAGGGACTTGAAGTACCACTGTTAATTAGTCAACACACATAGAACTAGAAATTTAGAGTATTTTTCTTCCTCCATTGTTAGCCCATTCATTCACTAGAGAGTGGAGGTATCGGAGACCTTGATGTCACATGCCTCGGTGCATATAATTGATGAGAAAAAATTTAGCCCTCTTTTATCTTAGCGAAAAACCATAATGTGGGGTTTAGATATATCATTTGGATTGGCAAGAAAAACTAGCACTTAACACCACACTTACGAGAGAGGTTGGACACCAGGTTTGACGAGTTGAGGAAATCCTGCTTGCTCGTAATCTCTTTCCTTCCTACTAAATGTGGCATGCAACTTGGTGTATAAAAACTGCAGGAGGCTTAGGGCCCGGAACACATAGGGGTTAGTGTAGCATAGCTTCCTCTCCATTTTGATTAACAAACTAGTTTGATGTTTCTTTTGGTGTTTAGGACGGTGGGGTGGAATGGTTTTCACGATTATATACATGTAAGAATATCATTGGGCCTCACACTAAGGGATCATTAGTTGAACCCCATCCTAAAGAAAGTGTGTTGGTTGGTCCCCATACTAGCTTTCGCCCATTGTATTTCTAGCATCGAGTTATAATATAACAAATGTGCATGAGGAGGAAGAGGGGTCGATCTCGCACGGACCAACCTAATGGAACCTCATCATTGAGCAACCGAGAAGCTATCGAGTCCACAGAGGAAGTTAAGTGGAGTAATGAGCAAAAAGCGTTTGATCTGGTATGAAGTGCGGCTCAGCCCGAGTCGAGCCCATTATGTATTTTCATTCAAGAATTAAATTTTTCAGCATTATATGCAATGGGAGTTGGTATAGTCAATCCTTCATGTGATGTGGATCGGGTTAGTATGTACTTGGATTTTGGCCTTTGAACCATTAGGATTTTGGAAATGATGTGTGGGGAGGAACGGTTGGTGGCATCCGATCCCAGCTATGGCATGGGTCACGACGGCCCACTAGGCTGGTAAAACGGCCTTTAGGCCATGAGGATTGTAATCTGGTTTACGGTATGATGTGGATGAGTGGGCTCCACTTCATGCAACAAGTCTTGGTCATCAGCTAGTCTTTGTGCTACCATTTTCAAAAAAGGCGGCCCTACCCACGATAACATGGGAACTTAAGGACCTTGTAATGGGGGTGTGGCTATGCCACCTGGGCTAGGTGGAGGCCACATTGGTTCCATATGGTCCTGGTGATGGCCAGAGGCATTTTTAATGAGCACTTAACTTTCAAATACTGGGACTCGGTGAGATAAAATGTATATACATCATCAGAAATATCTCCAACGAATTGAGCGCTTAATAGTGGTGTTGGTTTTTAAATCTTGAATGTTTGAAAAATGAGATTGTGTAGTCTCATCTTCGCGAGTATACCTTGGATATCGGACTTAACAAGTTAACCCTCACATCCTAGAGATGATCAAGGAGATAGGAGGTGAGTCGATATCTCATTGATCTTTGTACATAGTCCCAGTCTATATAGATAATTCCTTCTGGGTAGAAAAATGGAGAAGTTGTGTGAATATATTCTCTTCTTACTTTAAGTTCTTTTATTAACCTACAGTAACTTTCTCTGTTTCTTTCCAAATTATTATCCAAACTTTAAAATTCAATTAAAAAAACAAAACCTCAGTGCTTTAAAAATCATTTATCTCTTAGAATTCATTAAATTTAATCTCACCCTGCTTATACGCCATGTGGTTTACCTCCTATTGTTCTTAAAGTAACTTAAATACATGCTATCCAATAACAGTGCTCCAAATATTTTTCACAAAGAGACAAGTATGCAGCAATTTGCACTTTCCCACTTCATCCTAATTTCTCCATGGAACAAACTCGTTTTTCCGAGCTGGCTACTGACTAGATGGTAGCTCACGGTAACTCAATGAATATGGTTCTCTTTAAAATGAGCGACGACTTCTCCTAAAAAGAATTGATTTGTAGCTTGTCTAAAAAACCTTTGGAAACTCCATTGCTATGGTTCTCCTTGACGAGATCACGGGAAAAGCATCCAAATTGGATACAACTTCAATGACTCTACTGAGGAGTCACGGCTCCATCGAAATAAACAATGGAGGCTGTGAGAGATGGGACAATGACATAATAATAGGGAGTTTACAAACCCTCAAACTACGGCTGACTTCAACATCTAGAGGATTGTTACATTCCTTAGCTCTATGATCACTATCATGAAAATAGGAAGGCTTCAAAGGTACATACAGCCTTACCACAAGACTTCAAGACTTCAAAATATAATTCACGATTGGTACACCACAAACCACATAATAACATATAATAAAGTTGTTATTCTCTAACTTGAATTCATTGAATTGCTTGAAGGTGCACAATTAAAAATAAACTCCAAAAAAATTCACCTAGAGAATTTTATACAAAGATCATGGAGCATCTACCCTCATCTCCAAAACTATTTAGAATCCTAATCATAACTATTCTAATTTTAGCTAATACATGCTTCTAAATTTATACTCAATAGGAACTACGGAGACACTACCAACAAAAATTAACATATTTCAAGAGAGTAAAGTGTATTTAATTTCCTTGGTTAATATACATATATATATATATATATATATATATATATATATATATATATACACCAAGAAAATTAATATACATTTTCAATAAAAAGTGAGATTATTGATATTTAATAATGATTTTTAATTAAAAATAACTAAATATATATTTTTATTTTTTAACTAGAGCTAACACGGTATTAATTTCTTTTCATGATAATTTATTTTTATTTTTAAAAAACTATATCAAAAAGTATTACACTTCTCCATCGAAACTACCATAATGCTATGAATTTGTAAAATACCTAGAGCACAATAATATGAATACATCCATATAAGGAGCACAAACCAATAAAAAAATGAGAGGAAAACGTAGTTGTATGTAAAGAATAAAAAAATTTCATTGAATGATGGCAACATCCTCCATTATTGTATGAGTCTTTGAACTACTTCCCATGGCATTATACGTAACCACCCTCCTTCCACATTTACCAAAGCTAACCATTCCTTTGAGGTAAACATATGACGAGAGGCTACTATGATGTGACTAAATTCCTCATGTACAATTGAGGAAGTGGAATTGGCATAATGAAACCAAAGTGACCTTCCACACATGCTACGGAGCTTTGGAGAGCAGCAACAACACTTTCCGGGTGACCAACCCGCCAGAGCCACTTGACATTTCGCTCATCTTGACCCTCGGTTTCTCCCATGACAAGCCATGCATGCGAATGAGAGACCTTCGAGTCACTCCCACAACAAGGCATGCCGGCCAGCGCTGCAGGTTTTCTAGGCATTTGTGAGTCGGTAAAGCCTAATTACGAGCCACACTTTTCCGGGTTAGGTCTCGGAGCCACTTGCACGAACTGCCAAACTTTAAAAGTGATACATAACCATGAAATCAAGCTACTAGCTGCAAAATTTGATCGATGAATTGACCGCCACCTGCTAGTGATGACATGTTTTCATCGAACACATGTCACTAGTATGTAATCTACTGGTCCATAACAACAGAGATCTCGGCATCGGTCTCATACTTGTGCGAGTATCGTAAGGAAACATTAATGTCTTAGCACAATAGTTGCATTATCATATATTAGGTCATAGATTTATTGTACATTCATTTACTATTCAAAACATGATGAGACCCATATATCAAGTCTTTCATAAAACATATTCATAACCAATTTATAACCAACGAGATAAAGGGATATAACAACCATAAGAATCTCATATGAACCAATATATTTACACATGGAATACTAGGTAGAAGGGGCTCTTATGAATGAATGAATATGCCAACCAAGTACGACACTTCTACGTACCACCTAACCATGGATTGGGCTAAGCCAAATCCTTCATTCAGCCTAATCACCCTTGTGCCATATTCCAAGCATGAATGTGGGACTCACAACAAAACCAACTGAGGCTTTCTCAAAATTTACCATAGTCCCCAACGGATCACTAGGCCCAAACACCCATCGGTACTGATGGGGATTTATCGCAATCCCTTGCAGAGATCACTAGGCCACTAAATAAGCATGGATGCCTTTGGATCTCTCCTCGCTAAACGTGAGGAATATTTTTGTCTCAACCTCTCCGATTTACCGCTTATTCCATAATTGGAGGTCAAAGGGATTCTGCAGTCCTGACAAGGTATCGCACTCTGGGATTTACCATGTGTCCCATTGTTCACTCGTTCGAGAGTTTCACTAGGATCAATCGTGATTTTCACATCGAGGTTTCTTTCGTGTCCCTTCCTAGGATTCCTAGGCCTTGTTAATAATCATGAGACCACGCCACTCATCTTCTCGTCCATTACGACAATCACGTCTGACCAAATACAAAGAGAACCCACCATATTTTTGGATATCCTATAAATGTGCAGGGAAAGCCCCAAAGAACAGTATGTCACGCGAAAAGAAAAACCATGTCATAAGAGTAAGAGAGAACTAGAACAACACATGTGTGTACACCATTGCATACCAAATATAGCAAGGAAATCACACATGTAATTCGACATACTTTGCAAGTAATCTCGATGTAGATGCTTGATCTTATTCCTCCTTACTTTATGTTTTATTTCCCTTGCCTTCTTTCTCCTTCACACTTTGCCTTTCTTGATCCCAATTCTAGAGTGCTACAAAGAAAAATCTAAGTTTCCAAGAGTGATTGAGAGAGAGAGAGACAATAAAGAGAGGCTCCAAAAATTGAGCCGACAAAAGGTTGACAGAGGCTGACCAAAGTTTGAAAAAAATCTTTCCCACTAATCCTCATAACCCTCTTGATCAATGAGGCCTCTATTTCTTCATTTTCCATTATGTTTCCTTAATTTTTCCTCCTCACATGAGGCTTTGTGACCTTTCACCTTCATTTTATCCCAATTTTCATTATTTTGACAAATACGATACTAAATAATTCTATTGGCTTTCCAACTCCTTTTCCTTTTCCTTTGTCATTTTCTCCTAGCCATAATAAACCAAATGAACACCCACTAGGATGTCCAACATTCATCTTGGACTAAATGTCCCATGACCTTAGTTATTATTTTTCCTTTATTAACTTTGTGCATGCAATTTTTGAATAGGGTTGTTACTAGAGCCTCGCCTATGAGGACCATCATCCTCTTGTTCAATGATACCTGTAAAATTTGTAATGCCATTGACATATTTGCATGGAGGTTTATAGAACAACTCATTGCAATATTTACAAGGACATCCTGCGAAAACATGACAATCATACCTCTTACTATGCGCTTTATAACACAATTCATTATGGTATTTACGATAATAATCACATTTTTCTCAACTAGAAAATAACCATAACTATTTATGAATCTTTATAAATATAGCTTGATACAATATTTACAATAATATACACACATACACATATGCAGACATTTTCTCTAACCAAGAAAAAAAGGATATGATGCATGCATACTGCAACAAAGCGAATCCATAGGCTCACACCTCCACCCTCAAAGTAGTACCGGGATTCACTTCCTTCTAAGAAGTCAAAATTCACTTCCAAAGTCAAATGCGCATCTAATTTCCAACTTGCCTAGAATCTTGCACGACTTGTCCTCCTACTTGTGAAAAATTATCGGCTCATTGTTCCAGGTGCACTCCCCAATGTGCATGGTAATGACCAAAAATCCATCCCATTTCCCTTCTTTGCTACATAGTCCACTCTGGAAATCCGAGTCACCTTCTGCTGTAGTATCTCACCTTCCAAGTTCCTTGAAATCCCCCTTCCTTGGCAATCCATCCACATGGAAGAGCTTCCTCACGATTGGAAGGTCAAAAAACCAAGGAGTAGCCACTTACGTCCAAAAACATCATCACCGGTAATAGCATGCTCATGGAAATCAATGGGCGGTGTGGGCTCTGTTCCCACAATGGTCCTTCTCTTAAATAACTTTACTTAGCATACCCTTGCCTTTTCCAATTCCTTTTGTTGTTGTTGCTAATTATTATAATTAGTTTCAACCACCACTGAGAATTTCCATGCTTTCCTATAACAAGCACATAATTTTGCATTATATTAAAAATAAATGGAATACCATATTGGTGGCCAGTTAATAATAAAGTATACTTGAAATTATGTTCATTTATTATCACAACAAGACAAACTAGTTGTTTGATCAAGTAATCATGTACAAACATATCACATACGAGTTAGCTCAAAAGCAAAACCATCACAATCCAAAAATCATAGATCATATGTAACCATCATAAACCACAATCATAAATCACATGCAACCATCATATTAAGAGTCATATATCACATGCATAATTTAAAATAAAATAAAAAAATTGATACTTATCCTCGAAATACTACCTTTATCATTTGTCATTCCCGTTACACATTGAATCGGTTGCCACACCCAACAAACCCAATGTCTTCTCTTCAACCACATACACACACATGTGTGTACATCACCCACATACATCACATGAGCGGCACACGACACTGCACAAATACATGCTCCCCCACTCAGACATACAACACAACACATACATCTGCACCTAACATACAACACACCACACATACACTGAGACCGATGTGTGAAACCCATACACCTTTTTGCACTCGTTGTACAAAACTACACATATACATAAAAAGAGTACAGCATAATGAGATTCACATGTTACCAGTACACCATGACTACACCAATGCACACACACAATACCACACATACACAAACCAACATGTATAACATGTACACGATACGACATGTGCACAACATAACATGTACAACATGCACATAGTACCACATGTACACACAACACAATATGTACAACATGCATACAATACCACATGTAAAGAAGAGTGCTACATACAGCATGTACACAACGCCACATGTACATAGCACCACACTTGCACCATGTATACAACACCACGGGCACAAATTCTACACAACATCATTTGTGCAACGAGTACACATCACGACATGTACACAACACCACATGTACACCTTAGCAGAGATCCATGACATGCATGCAGAACCACCTACACACAACACCCATGCACAGCATGTACACTGGCACCACATGCACACAACACCCACATGTACAATCATATGCACAACACCATATGTAGATAACTACCATATGTATAACATTCACAACACATCATATGCACACAACACTACATATGAAACATGCACTGAAAACCATATGTACACAACACCACATATCCAACATGTGCACACAACACCATATGTACACAACACCACATATCCAACATGCGCACGACACCATCGGTTACGCACAAAGTGCATAGAAAACATGCACAAAACACCATATATACATAGCATTGCATAAAAAACATGTGAAGCGCATATATATACATAACACCACATGCACAACACCATGTATACATAGCATTGCGTATAAACGTGCAAATAACACCATATATACACAACACCACATGCACACAACATCATAGGTGCATCATGGCCGCAACATATATACAACAATAATACTACACATCCATAGACTACTACCTTGACTCTACCAAATAACCTTGCTTCTAGTGTCTTTCCCCTATCCATGCTTGTCTCAACATGTCATGTATCACACTCTTTTTCACTCCATTGATGTATCCCTCGGCATAACCTTCCATAGAATAAACATAGGCATAGTATAATCACAAGATATCAATAATATCCCACATAATACTAACCTCATGGATTTCTCGGGCTACTCCTCCTAAATGAGTCCTTATAAACCAAGAACCTCTTCATGCCATTCAGCTGCATATGGAATCACATTCCTCCACTGAAGCCATTCCTAATGATCATTGAGAACACCATACATATACACACATATATCAATATAAACACATTAGCATATCATGATCCCTCGACGCACTATTAGACGACAACATGCACATACACCTTCATGCATGCATACATATATTTTTGAAGGTCCACGAAGAAATTGCAACACACACTACTTTATGAGGACAAAAAGTACTAGTGATACATTAGTGTGAAAGCCGATTTAATTTAATAAATTGGTGTAGTGTCTAATTTAATTTTCCCTTCATTAAACTTGGAAAGAAATAAAGTAATCTTATCATAATCAATTGTAATGAGTTAGCAGGTGTGATAAACTCATCTAGCTCATGAATTTCGAGTTGAGGGGTGGTTGGTGAGGCATGAAGAGTGATACTATTAGTTATGGAGTTGAATTATAGTTAGTGCATTATTTTAATGCATGAGTAATCGATTAACTCATTAAGGTGAGTTAAGAGTCGGTTGAACTAGTTGTGACACGTTTGTTTCACTAGTGAGAGGTCAAGTGAACTAAATAAAATTTAATTCACGATCATTGATTTTCCATGCGGTGATGATTTACTATTCATAGTTGCATGCATGTCGATTCTAGTGGGGACTGAGTTGAGACAAAGGTTAAATGAGTTAACTATTAGTTTGTATCATTAGTAGGTTTCATGTCGACTAAACATCCATTGGATTTACCATGATCCTTGCACAATTTTTGGAAGGTGAAATTCCTGAAAGAATAGGTTGCATTTCCACATGAATTAATACAAACAAAATGACGATTAGAGGCTAAAATTGGATAAGTGTTGGTTGATTTTGTACTGGGTCAATGACGAAGTGGTTTGTGAGTGCGAGAGACTCTTGTGAGAAGAGTGCATTGTAATTGTTTCATGATTCTATGGTGATATAAAATAGAAGATAAATGGGTTTTGAGGAGCAAGCTTTCCCCGAGAAATTATCGGTGTTGTGGTTTGATTTGTTTGTGCACTTGTTGTGATTGGAAATCGTGTTTATTTTCCAAAATTGATTTGTAGAAGGATTTAGTATTTAGCTTTCGTACATTGCTTGATCGGATAGAATCCATCGATATACATATGTTTGTATAATTTTTACATGGTATCGAGCATAGGAAAATCACTATAGTGGAGGAGAAGATGAGTTTGTGGTGAATATAATTCGAATTTGCAAAAGTATTCATGGTGCGAGAAAATCGGGATCAAGATGGCTTTCAATGGCTTGAGATTGGAGTATGCACTCGAGGAAGTTCAAATTATATCGCGTTAGAGAGGATGGAGAAATCTTGGAGGACTCTTTGGGTTGAAATAACTCATTGATAATGACATTCCCAGGCTCATTTGCAACGGAATCTGCAAATCTTGATGCTTGGAAAAATAAGGTTACAAAGGAGGGAGGGATCTTGTTGGAGGGGGCACAGAACCGCATTATCTCAAGTATCCATGGAAAAGCGACACCATATGCGATGACGTGAAAAGCTTTGACAAATATGTTCAGAACTGATGAGTGATCATAGAAAATTGGCATTGAAGGAAAAGCTTAGGAAAATCAAAATGGAGAAAGTCGACACCAATCTAAAATATTTAACAAAGTTTGTCAGGTGTTTGGATGAGCTTGGGAGTGTCATAATTATCTATTGTGGATGATGAATTGGTGAGCCTAGATCTTCTAGGAGCTTCCCAAGATTTTGCATGATTATCAGGACTCGCATCGATCAGGAGGGAGAAGGTTTCGCTAGATTGGAAACAAATTTGGTTGGATTTGGTGCAAGAAGAATTCGGGTGGAATACCAAGGATGGATCTTCATCTGAGACGGATGATGAAGAAAATTTCATTGTGGTTTCGCCAGGAGAAGAAAGGGAGAGGAAATAAATCCTATTCCAAAGTATGAGTCCGGAAAATATGGTAAAGCCACGACATGTCGGTGAATGTGTTTCCCTTTTGTCACGAGTATGGACATTATGCGACTAATTGTCCACAAAGAAGAAGAAAAATAAGGCTTCAAGATGCTGTAGCTGCTAGAGGCTTTTCCCTCACAATTTTAGATTGACTTCTCGCTCATTGCATGCATGGTGTCAAGTGCAGATGGGATTGGTGTGGTACTTGGATAGTGGTGCATCTTTCCACGCATGTTGGAAACGAGATAAATTTTACATATAACTTGGAGGAGAAGGACCTCGAGATGCATATCAAAATAGGTGATGATGGGCATTACGGTGACTGCAGAGATTAGTACGGGTTACCTTCCAAAGAAAATAAGGTAAACCCTTCTTATTAAAAGATGTAATGCATGTACTAGGCTTGAAGAAAAATTTAGTTCTAGTCGTAATGTTGGAGGATAGAGGCTATGATGTGGTTTTCGGTGAAGGGAAAAGATTTCATTCAACACAAAGCCATGAGACAAAACCAAGAATATTGGGATTCATGTGGAGAATATCTATGAACTTAATGTAGATGGTAGCGCAACATTGATGGATAAGGAAGAGAAAGTGGTGAGCCGGGATGAGGGTGAGTTATGGTACAAGGGATTGGGCCATCTACACCACGGAGCCTTGAAGGTCATGCAACAGATTTCTACGCGCCTTCCCCAAGGGTACTCTTGCACGAGATAGACACATGCAAGGGATGTATTATGGGGAAGTATGCAAAGGCCACTTTTCACGAGAAGGAGAACCGAGCTTCAAAAAATCATTGAGAGAGTTCACTCGGATGTGTGTGGACCATTTTCTCGCTTGTTTGAAAACAAACCATAAGTACTATGTGATATTTGTTAATGATTTTTCTAGAAAGTGTTGGGTCTACTTCATGCAAAAGAAAGATCGGATGTTCTAAAAAATTATTGAGTTCAAAGCATCGGTGGAGAAAGATACGGGGAATCATGTGAAGGCTCTTAGGAGTGACAATGGTGGTGAGTACATCTCCAATGAATTCAAGAACCTGCATGCACGAGCGATGTTTCATGATTGGGGCCTATCGTTGCATCTGTGATTCGTGGGCATGCAACACAATAGTATTTGTGCAAAACTGTAGTCCTCATAAGATACTTGACATGAATACACGAGAGGAGGATTTTTACGGTAAGAAACCCGATGTTTCATATTTAAAAATTTTGGCGCATATGTTCATGTGCATGTGACGAAAAGACACGGGAATAAGATTGAACCAACAAGCTAAGATTGGGATATTTGTGGGGTACACTAATACTCCCCACAACTATCGAGTGTATTTTCAAAATAGCTTGATGACTTGTTGTGAGATGGGATATAAAATTTTATGAGGAGAAAGCCATGTGATTTTCCCTTGAAAGGGAGTTGGATTTGCATGCGGATGAGGAACTCTTATGTTGGGTATGTGTTATATTCTTTCCACGACTAGCCTCACGTGTCTGCACATTGCGTCGGGTGCATCGAGGGGGGTCATATGGGAGAGGCGGCCCCACTATTGGGGTCTAGGGCAGCGCCCGGCGAAAAAAAATTTGGTGTCGGGACCCACTCATAGGCATACCCACCCATGTTTTGTGCATGAGTTTACACATGGTTTTGAGGGTACGATGGTTTTCAGACCCCGGTATTTTTTAGATCCGGTCAAGGGAACTACGGTTATGTTCTAATCCGGGGTTAATGGATTGGGGTTTATGTATGATATTTGTTGTAACACTAAAAAGGAATATAATGAAAAAATCAAGATGGTCGTCTACGATTTGGGATCTAGAGGGAAAATATTTGTGTTTATCTATTTTATGTTTTATGCTCTCGTTATTGTTTATTTTTTGTTATAAGATTTGTGTGTAGATAATTTATGTTCGAGGTTAAAACCTACATTTGGTATCGAGTCTGCTTTCGACTTCAAGGGGATGCCTTTGTCTGCGAGGGTTTTTTGCTCGAGCTTGAGGGTAGACCATTGTTTCGGTGGGAGATCTATGGGATCGATTTCTTACGGTGAAAGAAGATGGCAAACGGTGGAAAGATAGAGATCAAGAAATTTAATGGTCGAAGTTTTGAGTTGTGGAAGCTCAAGATGGAGGATATCTTGGTGGATAAAGATCATTGGATCGTAGTAGATCCGACTACTAAACCAACAACAATGTCGAGATGAAAGATTTCGGAGGAAACGGGTCGTAAGGCTAAGAGCACAATATGGTTGTGTGTCTCGGATTCGAGTATTGTTTAATGTATCTAGGGGAAGCTACGTACGAAGAATTTGTGGGAAAAACTTGAGAATTTGTACCAATCTAAGTCTTTGGTGAATAAGTTGTTCGTGTGGAAAAAATCAGCATAACACGAGGATGAAGGATGGAGACTTGGTGACGAGAGCATCTAAACGCCTTCAATACGTGGGAGAGTCAGTTTGTCATCTGTTGATATTAAAATCTCAGATGAAGATAAGTGCATCAGTTTGTTGTGTTCTCTACTAGACTCATGGGACAGTCTGGTTATTGCAATAGGTAGCAATACAACTACCTTGAATTTTGATGACATTGTTTCAACCTTGTTGTCAGAGGAAATGAGACAGATAATATCTAAAGCTCCTAAGAAAGGAAAGGGATCTAATGATGCTCCTTCTGCAAAGGCAAAAACCACCTCGGATGAAGGTGGGGATGTGTATTTGGCTTCTTCTTCAAGTACACATTTAGATCATGAGTCATGGCTAATTAACTCAGGTGCATCCTTTCACTTCACTCCCCATAGGGAGTGGTTCTGCGAGTATGAGAAATATGATGGTGGTGATGTCTTCCTAGGGGATGATGGGAAGGCAGAATCTTCGGACGTGGAAAGTTCAAGCTGAAGTCTGCAAGGTGGAAGGATTAGAACACTTCCGGTGTTACAGTATATTCACGCATTGGCCGAAATCTGATTTCTATAAGCAAGATGGATGATGCAGGGTGTAAAAATAGTGTTCGAGAAAGATGTCTGCAATATGGTTCGGGGAGCACTCGGTATTAATGCGAGGGAGTTCGAGACTGAAATATATACAAGCTACAGGGTAGCATTGTTATTGATGGGTGTAACAGATTATGTGGTTCTCGAAAGTGGAGCGAAAGCTTAACTGTCTCTCGGGGGAAAATACCATGTTATGGCATCAAAGGCTTGGACATATTGGAGAGAAGGGCCTTCGAATACTACATAGAAATGGTATGGTAGAAGGTATGTCTAATTTCTCTCTGGATTTTGATTTCTGTGAACATTGTGTATATGGGAAGCGAGAATCGGATGAGTTTTCCTTCCGGTGCTAAGAGGGTGAACAACATATTAGAACTTTTTCATAGTGATGTGTTTGGACCGTAGTCAGGTTCCATCCTTTGAAATTATGTGTACTATGTTTCATTCGTAGTCTGACTTCTCAAGGAATACATGGATATATTTCTTGAGGAAGAAATCTGAAGTCTTTGAAAAAATTTAAATAATTTAAGGCATCGGTGGAAAACCAGATAGAGAAGAAGATAAAGGCACTAAGGACGGATAATGGTGAGAGTTATGCAAGAAGGAATTTAAAGAGTTCCGCAGAAGTGTGGTATAGCACGATAGAAGACTACTCCATACAAACCTCAGAAAAATGGAGTTGCAGAAAGAATGAATAGAACACTGATGGAAAAGGCAAGAAGCATGCTTAGTGGTACCGGGTTAGGACAAGAATTCTGGGCAGAGGCAGTGGAGACTGCATGCTATCTAGTTAACAGATCACCTTCATCAGTGTTGGAGGATAAGACCCCACATGAGGTATGGACTGGTAAGAAACCTTCTCTTTCACATCTAAGTGTATTTGGATGTGATTCGTATGTACATGTTCCAAAGGATAAAAGGACCAAGTTGGATAATAAATCTTAAAGGTGCCTCTTTATTGGGTATAAGGATGGTTTAAAAGGTTTCAAGAATTAGAACCCCGAAACATGGACGATTGTGTATAGTCGAGATGTGGTGTTTAGAAAGGTGAAAGATGTTAAACATAAAATTTCTACCAAAGGAACCTTAGAAGATAGAGTTTGATCTAAATGAGGATGAATCATACTCTACAGCAGAACAAGATTGAGAAGAGGAAGAGCCACAAACTCTAGTTGTGAGAAGATCGGTTCGAGAAATAAGGGAGCCAGAAGGTATAGTCCATCTGCCCCTATGGGTGAGGTTTTGCCTTAACGCACACTAGACAAATGATCCCGAGAGAATTAGGGGAGGTAGTAGATTCAGAGGATGGAAAACTATGGAAGGAGGCCATGGTTGATGAAATGGCATCCTTGCATAAAAATGAGGCATGGGATCTGGTGGAGTTGCCGGTTGGAAGAAATCCCATCGGGAGAAAATGGGTGTTTAAGAAGAAGATGAATGTAGAAGGAAAGGTGGAGAAATACAAATCTCGGTTGGTAGCAAAAGGTTATTCCCAGGTGTCGGGAATTGATTTTGGTGATATTTTTTCTCCTGTTGCCAAAGTTACTTCTATTAGATTACGTTTATCTATTGCTGCTACATTTGATTTTGAGATAGAGCAGATGGATGTGAAGACATAATTTCTTCACAGGGATCTAGAAGAGGAGATATACATGAAGCAACCTGAAGCCTTTATGGTGAAGGGGGAAGGGTAAGAAGAACTGGTATGACGGGTTAAAGAACTCTGTATGGGTTAACAGTCACCAAGGATGTGGTATCGAAATTTGATACTATATGGGGCTTCTTCACACGAAGCAAGGAGGATCACTACGTTTATTTTAAATTAATTGGTGAACGTATTTATTTATTTGGTCTTGTATGTTGATGATATGTTTCTGATTGGAAATGACAATGAAATTATCCAAGATTTGAAGACCCAATTGTTCTCCAAATTCAACATGAAGGATATTGGTGCTGCAAACTATATTTTAGGCATGGAAATTAAGAGATTTCAGGAAAAGAGGGAGCTCTGGTTAAACCAAAGGAATTATGTCGAGACTGTATTGTAGAGGTTCAATATGAAAGATAGTAAATAGGTGAATGTTCTTATTCCTGTAGGTGTAAAGTTGTCTATTGAACAGTGTCCCAAGACACAATAAGAAGAGGAGGATATGTCCCGTATTCCATATACATGTGCAGTGGGTAGCTTTGATGGCCATGCAATGGTCTATACTAGACGGACATTTCACATGTAGTGGGAGTATTGCACGTTTATGTCAAACCCGGGAAGAGAACATTGGACAACAAGGAACATTGGACAACGATGAAGCGGGTTTTGGATATTTACGTGGCACTAGTGATTATGTCTTGTGATACTAGGAAGACGAGTTGGAAAGAATGTTGGACATTCCGTGGTTTGTTAATCTGGAGAGACTGGGCTAAATATATGGACCAAAGAAGATCTATAAGTGGGTATGTGTTTAGCCTATTTTGAGGTGCAGTCAGTTGGATGAGTAAAAGACGGTCTGTAGTGGCGCTTTCAACTACAGAGGCAGAATACATAGCAACCACTCATGCAAGCAAGGAAGCAGTTTGGTTGCAGAGATTGTGTTCAAGTATGGGGTTGGTATAGAAAGCTATAAGAATAGACTGTGATAGCCAAAGTGCAATTTTCTTGTCTAAGAACCCTGCTTATCATTCAAAGACAAATCACATTGATGTTCAATATCATTTTGTTAGAGATATGGTTGAAGCTAAAAGGGTGTTGCTGGTAAATGTGGACACTTTGAAGAATGTTGCAGATGCATTGAAGAAGTCTGTAAGCACTCAGAAATTCTCTTGGTGTAGAGAAACAATGGGTGTTGAAGAATTGGCCCAATGACTAAACTCTCCTATGGCCCCCTGTGGAAAGAAAACAACAAGTGGGAGAATGTTAGGTATGTGTTATATTCTTTCCACGACTAGCCCCATGCACTGTATGTTGCATCGGGCACAACATGGGGGTCACAAGGGGGGTGGTAGCCCCCCCTGTCGGGGTTCGGGGCGGCGCCCCAACAAAATATTTTTTGGTGTGCAGACCCACTCATAGGTGGACCCACCCATGTTTTGTGCATGATTTTGCACATGGTTTTGGGGTACGATGGTTTTCGGCCCCTGGTATTTTTTAGATCCGGTCAAGGGAACTACGGTTATGTTCTAATCTAGGGTTAATGGATTGGGGTTTATGTATGCTTTGGCATGTATATATATGTGTTGTAACACTAAAAGGAATATAATGAAAAATCAAGCTGGTCATCTTGATTTGGGATCCAGGGGAAAATCTATGTGTTTATCTGTTTTATGCTTTATGCTCTCGCTATTGTTTATTTTCTGTTATAAGATTTGTGTGTAGATAATTTCTATTCAGGGTTAAAACCTACATCTTGGTTCCAAAGAATGAATCTCAAGATGTGGAGAAACCATATGTGGAGGATCATGGAGTGTCATAAAACACTCATGCAGAGCCATCCACCAGAAATGGTAAAAGGCACACCCTGGAAGTTGATAGATTGAGACATGATGCGGCAGAGCATGTAGGACCACCTAATTCACTACACAGATAGGGACAGTCTCCAGAGAGGTTTACTACATACATGGCTCTTATGATCAAGTGTATTGTGATAGAACTATCCTCCTTTGAGGAAGCAATGCGGAAACCAATTTTGGTTGACACTATGGTTGAGGAGTATGGCTCCATCATCAAGAAAAATGCATGGAAATTTGTCCCAAGACCGGTTGGAAAATCAGTGGTTGGATATACATGGATCTATAAGGTGAAGCAGATGGAAGGTGGGAGTGTGGAGATGTACAAGGCCAGATTTGTGGCCTAGGGAATCTCACAAGTTGAGGGGATTGACTATGAGGATACTCTCACACTGGTTGCGAGATATTCTTCTATTAGATCTATCCTTGCACTCTCAGCGTAGATGGGGTGGTAAATTCATCAGATGGATGTCGAAACTATGATTCTCAATGGAGTTATTGAGGAATAAGTCTACATAGATAAGCGATAAGGTTTCAAGATCTTTGACAGTGAGTTGCATGTGTGTCGACTCAAGAGAGAATTGTATGGGATGAAGAAAGCACCTCGTGCTTGGTACACTAGGATTGACTGCTATGACACTGGGTTGGGCTTCACAAAAAGTGAAGTGGATGCAAACCTATACCAGATTATGGTTGATGGAAGCTCTTGATTATCGTAATTTATGTTGATGATCTAATTTTGACAGGTGATGAGCAGCTGATAACTTCTTGCAAGGAGTATCTTGCAAGGGAGTTCAAAATGAAGGACATGGGAATCCTTCACTATTTCCTTGGTTTGGAAATATGGCAGCGGGATGGTGCACTATTTGACTCAAGGAAAGTATGGCAAAGAGATTATGGGTGAGTTTCACATGGAGAGCTGTAAATCCATAGAGACTCCTCTTCCAGGAAATTGGAGGAAAGACGATGCTACTTCAGGAGAAGTAGTGGACAGTACTATCTACAGGAAGCTAGTGGATTCACTGATGTACTTGGTGAACACCAGAACAAACATTTGCTATGCAGTGAACTAGCTGAGTCAAGCTAAGGTTAAGCTGACCGATCTCTTTTGGAAGGCGGGTAAGCATGTCTTCAGATATATCATGGGTACTACATCGTATATATTATGGTATAGACAGACAGAGGGAGTGAAGCTTCAAGTATTCACGGATGTAGATTGGGTAGGAAGTCCATCAGACATAAAGAGCACATCAGGAGGGATCCCCAGCATAGGATTGACAACAGTTTCTTGGTGTTACACCAATTTTTGTTTATATAACTTGTTACTATTAGATGGACTAAAGAACACCATGTAACACCAATTTTACCCTAGTAAAATTGCTTTCACTATGAAAAGTAACTTAATTTATTAAGTTGTTTCTAGTCTAAACATGAAACCCCATGAGGAATAATTGAATAAATCCCCATTTATTTGATTTTCCTCAAGGGATAATTAATTAAACCAATTTTTAACTAATATTCTTGGTCATACTTAACCTAAAACGGGAAAATTAATTAGATAAGTCATTATTTATCTTATTATTTTCTAGGAATAATTATTTAAAACATTATTTAAATAATATTCCTTTTTAAATTTGACTAAATCATTTATAAATAATTGAATAAATCACTATTTATTTAACTATTACTTAACCACATTCTTAAAATAATAAGTAAATCATTTATTTATTTATTATTTACAAATAAAGGGATTTGACCAAATTCAATTTTTTTCCCCCTGAACAAAAATAATCAAATATTCTATAAAATTTGGAACTCGATTTGGCTAATAATATTTTAATTATGCACCAATATCTAGACTAACTCAATATTTTTTTTTAAATATAAGGGTTTTAACATTCATTCACAACCTTTTTTTTCCTAAAGATCACTCTGGATCTATACTTTTGGTGTGACTTTGATCCTCCATCATTGTCATATTTTTCTAATTTTTTTCTTGCGAGCTCCCTTTGAGTTCCATTTTTGTCTAGGATTTCTGCACCATCAAGAGAGAGAGATCTTAGATATGAAGCACTGAGGACATACAAGAACCCATCCCATTGAGGGGGAATAGTAACATCTTTATATGTTCCCTTCCGAGGTGTGATAATACAAAAAAATATTTAAATATTCTTGTCTTGTTCATTGGATTCGTGGAACCAATCTTACTTATTATGTGTTGTTTAATGTCTTTAACTGCATAGATATGGATTATATAGCATTTATTCTGATCACTAACTGCAGATCTAAGGAAATTGACAACCATCTTTGATGTTAGTGTTTTTTGTTATGCACAGCTAAAGTGATATTTTTTCGTATGCTTGTTATTAGAATTCACACTAACAACTAGCGACTCGACAACAGTTTATAATTACGACCACTGTCGTTTTTTAGATTCCTACATGAGCACCTACTTCAACCCCTAGGGTTTTTATTCAGCTTCTTATTTTTCATTTCTTGATGTTGTTTTTAACCTTTAAAACCCTAAAACATTAAAAATTCTTAATTATGTGTGTTTCTGGGCCTATTGCATAGGTAACAGGTATCAGCCACCATAGAGATACAAACTTTTTTTGAAATCTTCTCTTGAAATAGCCGGAAGTGCAAGTTGCACATTTTGGGCCAAAACCTGCGACCTCAGCTTTCCAGGTAGCAGAAAACTGCCAGAAAACTACAACCTCAACGGAAAACAGGTCAGAACCTGCGACCTGTCCTTTTTCTAGGATTTTTTCTATGGTTTTTCTGGGTTTTGTCTGGGCCACTGTTTAGGGTTTTTTAACCTCCCTCTTTACCCGTCTTGGACCTTTACTCACTTATTTTTTCTCATCGAAGTAGGAACCAAGCCCCTTAGGGCTTCAATACACTTCCACCTTTTTAGGAGGATTTTAGCTGAAGCTGGTCTTCTCAGATTTCAGTCTGTTCAACTATTTTTCAGATCTGAACTTGTAATTTTAGATCCATTTTAGATTCTTTATTCATCCATCCAAAAAACCTCTTTTCATTTTTTTTGGCCCTCCTTTAGGGTCCCCTCTGTTTCCCTTCAGGTTGTAGCCTTTCGCCACCATTTTTGTAGCATTTTTCCGTTTGGTTTTTTGTTTTCTTCTGCACCTATTTCCAGTAGAACTGAAATTTAGATCCCTGTCCCTCCCGAATTTAGATCCATTGGCCATTTTGTGTGTTTTGACTAGATTTCACCCACCCATAGACTAGTTGTTGGGAAGTCGTCCTCCTTCGGTTTAAATTGATGCATCTTTAGATGTTTATTTTCTGTCATATTCTGTTTCTTTTTCTGTAATTTTTAGATTTATTTATAGTTATACATCATATTTTTTATTTTTCTTTACACACTCCGGGCTTAATTAAAATTAACACACTTATCACATACACGCACACCCTGAGAGAAGAGCTCCTAGTTTACACCACTATGCCAAGACTTTAACTTTGTAATCAATTGATCCTGCATCTCCATACCCTTGTTTCAACAATGTAATCAGTTGATCCTGCACCTCCCCGCCCTTCCTTACCTATCTTCCTTTTTTTATGCCGTTTTTGTTTCCCATCATTTTTCCCCCAAGGTGCTTATCCTGGAGACTCCTAGGCCTTCATCCTCAGTTTCGATTAGGAATACTTTCTCCTCTATGTAGGGTTTGAGTTTTTCCTCCACCGAGTCCCCATTCTGACTCTGATTCTGGTTCATCGAGTTCCCCTTCTGGTTTTATCCCCGGCTCTCCTCCACCTTTCACCTTCACGATGTCTACTTTAGGACCTAATGTTGGTGGCAGCCCTGGCCCTAATGCTGGGAATTTTACTAGTGGTGCCTCAATAGGAACTATTCCAGCTACTCCCTTGCTCCCTTATATGGAAGGCCTCATTCTTCCTGATTTTAACTAGCTAATTAATGACCCCATACACCATGACCCTAGTTGGCCTACTATGACAACCAAGCTCCCTTCAAACATACACAAGTTTGAAGAAATATGTGGAGAGGATCCTACCAACCATGTCTATTCTTTCCACATATAGTGTTCATCTAACTCCATCACAGATGACTCAGTCCATCTTCGGTTATTCCAGTGTATGCTTACTGGAGAAGCTTCCAAGTGGTATGTCAACCAGGCCTCCTCCTTTCATACTACTTTTGCGACCCTTGCTAGGGATTTTATATCTTACTTCCATCTTCCCCTTCTCTATGACACCAGTATGGAGCTCTTGACCTCTTTTCATCAATATTCCACTACCCGCCTATCTAACCATGTTCAAGAATGACGGAGAAGGAAGAGCCTATGTCGAGCCCCTACCTTAGAAGGTCGTGTCTACATGTACTAGTTTCTCATATCATTTTTCCTACTATTGGAAAATATGTCTCATCTCACTTCACTCAGACCAAGGAAGTTGTCCTCTAGATTGTGTTAAAATATGACTAGATCTACGCACAACCTAGTTCTGTTTATACCGTCTTACATGATCTCCCCAGATCCAGCGGTGCTAATGCACCCAAGGCATCCCATGTTGCCAATAGTATCATTGGAGCCCTTTCACATCCATACACTAATCCTCCCATGGGTTATGGTTTCCCTTAGGGAGGGGCTAGTTCCTCTAGCACTTTTCCCCCTCTCAGAAACATGTATCTAGGATACAACATGCCTCCTCCTTTTTCCCAACCTATTTACCCCAATGTTGACCAACCTCCTTATTATTTTTATCCATTTCCTGGTGCTCTAGCTCCTCCATCATTAGCACCTTAGCCTCCTTTACCTTCTCAAGCTCCACAACAACAACCAGCCCCTGAGGGGAAGGTGTATGCACAACAGAGAGCGACTAATAATCCTACTTCCAAAAAGAAGAGGAAAGGCAACCAAAATCAATCTACCCCAAGTAATCCACAAAAAAAATCCCCAGGGGAATGCACCTAACACTGCAACCTAGCAACATTGCACTCAACCCAGGTAGGACAAACCCATTCACATGAATAAACCTTGTTCTTGTTGCGGTGTCTATGGTCACTACCTATGCTTGTCCTCTATTGCCTCAGATGCGTCAGATGTGGGAAGCTCAAGTAGCATCCTGAGGATAGTAAGCCTCCCCTTCGATTCCTCCTAATGCTGCGCCCATCCAACTCACTGTGTTTACCAATCCTTTCCCCCAGCAAGCATATGTGGCTTCTCGACCCCCTGAAAGTTAGGTGGCCACTCAACCTCCTCCATTTGGTACCTCTAATTACCAGATCCTCATGATGAAGTCTGAACAAACCAATACCACTAACGCCAACCTTTAGACTCGGTCCCATCAGTACAACAAGTCCCCCACTATGTTTGCCACTGAGCCCCCTTCTTTAGGTCCCACAAAGCCTCTTTTAATACCCAATGGTCCTTTAAAGATCCCTCAGCCTAAGGCATAAGTTCATACAAATATCCCCAAGGGACCATTACACCAAAACACTGCTTTTGGTAAAGCTTCCCACTCCTACAGTATAGTAGATGACTTGGTGCAATCCATTGACTCCATGTCAATGTTGGAAGTCCTCCAATCGTGTCCTTCACAATGAAAATATGTACTAACTTCCATGGGTGCTTTGGATACTTTAGATAATCATTTGATGGTCTTAAAATTTGATCGATCCGAACATCCCCCCTTCCTACATCCGTCGCCTTCCAAATCCCTATCAAGATCTGGAATGCCAACGTTTGCCATTGTATCATTGATGAGGGGGCATCCACCTGTGTGATGTCCCCTTCTATTTGGAAGTAGCTCGGATCACCTAAGTTAGCCCCTTCAACTATCACTCTGCATGCATTGGATGGCTACTCTTCTCGACCCCTTGGCATGTTACGCAATTGTCCTATTACTCTTGCGGGTAGGACTGTTTATGTTGACGAAGAATTAATTGATGCCCTCTTAGACTAAAACATTCTATTGGGTTGTAGATACACTTATGAGATTTCTGTTGTCCCATCTATGGTTCACTGTAAGATGTGCTTTCCTCATAACTAAAATATCATCACCATCGATCATTTGACATATTATGAACAGAAATCTTAAATCTCCCCTGAGTCCATCATCTCTTTGTTGGCCAATAAACAAGCAGTCGAACCTCTGACCAATGTCTCATCTAGAGTCTATAAATATTTCTCTTTTCTTGGTTCATTCCCTAGTCTTCCCCCTCCTATCTCTAACCCTAGCTCATCGAATGTTTGCATGATGAAATCATCTCGGTCCCACCTCAAACAGACTAGTTCGAATAGTCAACATCCCTGCCCTTCACAACCTACTTCTAGCACTTCGACTTAGCATTCAGGACCCCCTCCTCAAGGCCCTTCATATGTAGATGGTGTCCATGATCCTATCTACCCTCCTGGAATGGTTCCCCCTGGACTTACCCATCTCAGAGCCGTCCTGTCTAGCCATCACCCCTCCGGTTAGATACCATTTCTTGCTCCCCATCCCGCGGTATTTTCGGTACCTGTTATGGCTACCTTATCTCTTCTTAACATGACCCTGTGGATCCCAGTCTGGTACATTGATCTCCCAGCCATTATCTTTCCTGGTTAGCCCAAACCTTATATTGCTTTGACCCCGTTCCAAATGGTCGCCATGACCCCTCCCTTTTCTTTTGTGCCTCAACCACCTCAACAGGACCCTAATCCTGTTGTGAAAGCCTCAGGTGAGGGGGGACAAGCCCGTGAGAAGGAAACTAAGGACAAGGTTGCCCAGACAACCTTTACTCCTCATCATCCTCCAAAGCATACCCCCCCATGTGCTTTGTTTGATGTTGTCGATCATGCCACCCATAATTTTCCTGAGTTGCCTCGTATCAAGCCCATGGTCCATGTAGCATTTCCTAAGGCTAAGGTCCCTGCGGTCCCTTTACCGACTATGGCCAAGAAACCTAAGACCATACACTCTAACCACTGTTGTGCTTTCTGTGAGCTCCATGGCGACTATACCCATCTATGCCCCCACCTAAAGCACTACTATGCCTCTTTGGAAGTAGTTCAGGAATACAAAACCGAACAAAACGAGTTCGCCTCTCCCATACTTGCATGGTATGATTCAGCCCAACCTAAGGATACATCTGCTCCCATTGACATTCCCCCTCCCGATGTCAAGATGACAGAGCCTTCGGTCACCATCCTTTACCTATCGTCATCTATGATATCCACAGTGGAAGACCCCTCTCATACTTTCCCTTCTATTTTGCCTGACCTCCCTTCAATAATCACTCTCGGCTCAACATCGGTGGATCCCTCATCTACTTGTTCTTCCGTCACCCTCCATGACAATGCAAATGTGAACCTTTCTTCTCATGATGATGAGTCAGGTAGCTTTTCCGCGTCATGTGATCATTCTTCCACCAGTCACCCCATCTTCTACTATGATGATGACATCATGGAAGTCATTTTCACCCCTGACTTCATCTTTCTCGCCCATAAGAGGAATGGCACCATCCGTTTCTATTGTGACTTTCGAGACCTGAGCACAAACTACGCCCAAGGCAGTTCCCCTATACCCTCCCCTTTTCAGTGTGCGTGTGGTAAAAATCATACCCATAGCACTCCCTCTAGTAGTGCTTGTTTGATTTATACCTTGCATTTGGGTTGCCAACATTGTTCATCATCCTCCCATTTATTGTCTTGTGGCAACTTTCAGATGGACCCCCTATCAACACTATATATTCGTTATGCCGATGCTACAGGTCACTACTCTTGGAATCTAACCTTGACAGACCTCGGCCATTTTTACCCCCTTACATTTTCTTTTCCTCTCTAATGGCGTATGCATTGGTACTGCCACCAATAACACGGCCAAATATGATACAGTGATAAGTTTATTAGCCGATGTCCTTTTCTTCCGCATTCTTCACCTTCATGTTCATTTAGATTCCTTACTTCTTGTCATACAATTGAGTGGTGTTTATCGCGTGCATAATCCCATCCTTTTTAGAATATATTTACGAGTGAGGATTTTGATGCGCGAATTTGAAATCTTTACATTCATTCATGTACCTAGAGCACAAAATCACTGTGTATATAGCATTGCAAAAAATATTCTAGATTGGCATTTATCACACGCATTTAACATAAGAAAATAACAATAAACCATAAAACGATGCATATTCATTGTTACACCATTTTTTGGTCATCTAACCCATTATCGTTAGATGAACCCAAGTACACCATGTAAGACCAATTTTACCCCAAGTAAAATCGATTTCACCACATTTGTTTACATTTCTTGGTCATATTTAACCCATATTTATTTAATTATATTCCCCTCATATCCCTTAAATAATAAATAAATCATTTATTTATTTGTTATTTATAAATAAAGGAATTGACCCAAGTCAAAAAACCCTTTTCCCTCCAACAAATATAATAAAATATTCCTAAAGGGTGATTCTAGAATGTGATTAATAATATTTTATTCATGCACCAAGTTCTAGAACACCCCAATATTTTGTTATAAATAGAAGGGTTTTCCCCATTCATTAGTCCCCTCCATTGCATTAGATCACACTAGATCTAGTCTTGGTCACGATTTCCATTTGTTTGCATTTTGAACTCCCATTGAGTTCCATGTTTGTTAGGGTTTTCCACATTAACCAAAGAGAGGAATTTTAGATGCTGAAACACCGAGGACTTCCAAGAACCCATCCCACTGAGGAGAAGCTGGAAAACACCTTTCTTGTTTTCCTCTCGGGTGCCCCATTCTTTAATATAATATAAGATTATTTTTATACATTGTTCTTGTATTGTTCATTGGATGCATGGAGCCATTTTATATCTTATCCGCTTAATATCTTTTATGCTTAGATCTAATTTTTATGCAGCAAACTTAAGGATAGTCTGCAAAGCCATACTTGATGTTAGGGCTACTTGATATGCATAGCTAAAGTGATATTTTACTGACAGAAAGAATCATACTAACAATTGGCGACTCCACACGAGTTTTCTTTTGCGACCACTTTGTCGTTTTTCTATCTTCTCGCATATCTAGTTGTTTCGGGACTCTAGGGTTTCTCTTCCATTTTTTATTTTTTCCTATTTTTTTCCCATTTTTATTCTAGTTTTTTCCCTCTAAAATGCTCAAACATTCAAATTTGTAACTTCCATGTGTTTCGGCCTTTTTACGCAGTGTGACCGACATCGAGCCGCTATCGAGACGACAAAATTTTCCGAAATCTACGTCGCTAGACCCGGATCCGCGAGTTGCACTTATCAGCCCAAAAAGTGCGACTCGTCCTTGAGGTTGCACTTTTCTGCCCCTAAATCTGCGACCCTGACTCTAAAACAGAGCCCAAACTCTGCGACTTGAAATTTTTTCGCAAATCTGCCAACACTTTTTCTGGCTTTCACTGAAGCTTCTGTCAGGGTTTTCCAGCCTCTGTCTCTACCTGTTCAGACCTGTTGCTGATCTATTTCACTCACCTACGTGGGACTCTTGCCCCTTAGGGCTTTAGTTCCCTCCACTTTTGGTGGGAGAGTTTGTTGCTGTTTTCAGACATCTGAATTTCCAGAAGTTTCAGCCTTATTTCAGATCTGACACCTCCTGTTCAGATCCTCATAGGTCAGTTTTTCTTCCCTTTCTATACACTTCCTTTCACTTTGTTTCGGTTCATCTCTAGGGTCACCTCTTTGACCCCCCTTCTTTTTAGCTAATCTCCTATTTTCTAGCAGCAACCTTGCCCCTGCCTCTTTGTTGCTTTCTGCACCACTTTCCAGCAGATTTCTCCATTAGATCCCAGTCCATCCAGACCTTAGATCTATTGATCTCTTGTGAGCGTGCTCTACCCCTTCTATACTAGTTTTGAGAGACCCACCTTCTTGGGTTCGATTGCTGCCTTTTTAGTTGCTAATTTTATGTTCTTTCAGTCTTATTTACTGCAGATTTCTTTTCCATTACGCAACACACTTTTTATTTTACTCTCAAAATGTCTGGGTTTAATCAATTAAAATTAACGCACGCCACACACTAACCCTAAGTGAAGAAGATCCTGGTTAACACTGCCTGGAAAAGAATCTAAAATTAATTGACACTGCACCTCCTTGCCCTTGTCGCGTCTTGCTTTTGCACCTTGCTGCCCTTGTCGGTCTTTCTTCTTCCCGTCATCATTGCACCTCCAAGGCGTTTATCTCGGCGACTTCTTGGCCTTCACCCTCAGTTTCCGGTTGGTCGACTTCCTCCTTCCCATCGTCATCGAGTAAGTCCTCCCCCAAGTCCGCACTCCGACTCTTCCTCTGATTGTTCGAGTTCTCCCCCCTTTACCTCCACCATGTCTAGTTATGGACCTAGCCCTAACCCCAGTTCCACTGTTGGGTCCGCTTCCAGTGGAACCACTACAGGACCTACCTCGACTGCCCCATTACTTCCGTATACGGCCGGCCTCAGTCTCCCCGACTTCAATCAACTTATCAATGATCCTATCCGCCACGATGTCAGTTGGCCTGCTATGCCAACCAAGCTCCCCTCCAACATTCCCAAGTTCGAAGGCCTTGCTAGTGAAGATCCCTCCAATCATATTCGATCTTTCCACATGTGGTGCTCCTCTAATTCCATCACCGATGACTCTATTTGTCTTCGTTTATTCCAATGCACCCTTACCGGCGAAGCGTCCAAATGGTATGTTGATCAAGCCACCTCTTCCCATACCACTTTTGCAACCATTGCCCAAGCATTTTTGTCTTATTTCCAGCCCCCTCTCTGATACGACACTGGCACTGAACTATTGACCTCCTTTCATCAATCCTCTTCAACACGTCTCTCCGCTCATGTCCAGGAGTGGCGACGATGACGAAGCTTATGCCGTGCTCCCCCCTTTGAAGATCGAGTTTACATGGATTGGTTCCTTCGCTCTCTCTTACCTCCCATTGGAAAAGATGTCGCTTCCCATTTCCCCCAAACTAAAGAAGCCTCCCTTCAAATCGCCTTAAAATATGACCTTATCTATGCCCAGTCTCGTTATGTTTATACTGTCCTTCCTGATCTCCCCAAGCCCAAGGACACTAACGCCTCTGGGACCTCTCACTTTGTTGATGGTATCATTGGATCCATGTCTCATACCTTTGCTCCACCTCTTATGCCCTATGGTTTTCCTCCTAGCGGGGCCAGCACCTCCAGCACCTTTCCCCATCCCGGTAACATGTATCCAGGCTTTGGCATGCCTCCTCCTTTTGACCACTCTCCTTATTACCTCAATGTTTCCCATTCTCACCCTTACCCTTATCCGCAGCCTGGTGTCCTAGCTCCTCCAGCATTTGGACCTCCCGCTCCCTTGCCTCCTCCACCCCCACAGCCGCACTTACTACCCCCTCAGGGCATGTATTTGTGCAACAAGGTGCAACTACTCCTCCTCCTTCTCAACGGCAGAGGAGAGGCAATCCATCCGCCTCTGGTAATCATGGACGCAATCCTTCTAGTATTGACCCTAACACCACTACCCAGCCCCATGGCTCCCAACCCAAGCAGGACAGGCTGCTTCGTACAAATAAGCCATGTTCATGTTGCGGTGTTTTCGGTCACTACACTCACGATTGTCCCCTCTTGCCGCAGATGCGCCAGATGTGGGAGTATCAGGCCACCATTCGGGGACAACACTCCTCTCCCCCTGTCCCCCCCATTACTTCTACCTCTCAGCCCGCTGTGTTTACCGATCCTTTCCCTCAAAAAGGATTTGTGGCTACTCAATCCCCTCATGCCCCGGCATCCACTCAACATTCTCCTTCTGGTTCTTTCAATTACCAGATTCTTATGATGTCCTCTGACCAACCTCTCACTATTGACCTTAACCTTCAAACTCGGTCTCGTCAATACTCCCCACCTCCCGTATCGTCTGTCTCCGAGTCCCCATCATCAACTTATACAGAGCCTCTATTGACACCCAATGGTCCCTTACAAATCCCTCCACTCAAATTTGAGGTTCACACAAAAATTCCTAAGGGTCCATTATGCCGAAATGCTGCCTTTGGTCGGGTTGCCCATTCCTACAGCATAGTAGATGATCTGGCGCAATCTCCAGCTGCCATTTCAACACTGGAACTCCTCCAGTCATTTCATTCTCAAAAGAAAGCTCTACTATCTACCATGGGTGCTGTAGATCCTGCTGATGACCTATTAATTTTTTTTGACGCCCATCAGTTAGACCATCCCCCTCTTCCTCCTTCAGTTTCTTTCCAAATCCCAGTCAAAATCCGAAATGCCAATGTCGCTCAATGTATTATTGATGAGGGGGCATCTACCTGTGTAATGTCCGCTTCGGTTTGGAAACAACTCGGATCCCCTGAGTTGGCCCCTTCCACCATCACCCTCCATGCGTGGGATGGCCATGCCTCCCAACCCATTGGTACTTTTCGTAACTTCCCTATCACCCTTGCTGGTAAGACTGTCTGTGTCGATGTTGAAGTTATCGATGCCCCTCTCGACTACAACATCCTTTTGGGGCGTAGTTACACCTATGCCATGTCTTCCATTCCATCTGCAGTCCACCGCAAGATGTTTTTCCCTCATAATGGCAAGATCGTCACCATTGACCAGTTGTCATATCATGAACCTAAATCTCAGACCTCACCTGAGTCCACCATTTCTACTGTCACCAATAAGCAAACTGTCGATTCTTTGACCAATGTCTCCCCTGGCGTCTAAAAAGACTCCTCTTTGCTTGGCACCTTCCCCGGTCCCCCCCTCCTCTTATCTCTGATCCTAGCTCAGCGAATGTTTGCATGATGAAATCATCTCAGGCTGCCTCCCGCAACCTTCTCTGGCTAGTCAGCAACCTCCACCTCATCTGACTCACCCTACTCCTAGCCCTTCTCCTCAGCTGTTTCAAACTCTCCCACCGGGTCCACCTCCCCCTCACACCCCAGAACCTCCTTATCCTCCCGCCTCGGTTCCCTCCGGACTCCCCCATTTAGGAACCATCCCTCCTGGCCATTACTCCGCCGGTCAAATCCATTTCCTTGGCCCTCCCCCTGACGTCTATTCGGTTCCTATCATGGCCACCCTTTCCATAACTAATTTAACTTTGGGCATACCAGTATGGTATCTTACTCCTCCAACCGAAACCCCTCCCAACCACCCTAAACCATACATTGCTGTGACACCAGTTCAATCAATTTCCGTTGCTCCTCCCACCGCTATGGTACCTCTAGCCCCGTCACACGACCCTCCTCATGCTGAGACTGCTACGGGTAAGAAAAGAAAAACTTGCAGGGGGGCATCCAAAGATAAAGCCACCGCTCCCGATCCTACTCCCCCTCCACCCACCAAGCCTTGCACTTTGTGTGATGCTGTCGGTCACGCCACCCATACTTGTCCTGAGTTGCCCCGTATCCAACCCATGGTCAAAGTCGCGTTCCCTGAATCGTCAGCCCTAGAAACCTCTGTTTCCTCTACCCGCATAACCAAGAACCCAAAGGCCCTTCGCACCAACAAAGCTCGCGCTTTATGTGGTGTCCATGGCCATTATTCTCACCATTGTCCTCACCTCACGCATTACCAGGCCTCTTTAGAGGTCATTCGTGAGTATGAAGTGGAACAGAATCAATCCACCTCACCCATCCTTGCTCAGTATGCGTCGAGTTTACTCAAGGATCCTCCAACCACCATTGACATCCCTCCCCCTGATGTTGAGATGTCCGAATCTGCTGCTCCTCTCTTGTACCTATCATCATCCGCCCAACCCTTAGAGTACATCCCCTCCATATCCACTCCGCCTTTTTCATCTGATCCCCCTTCAGCGCCATTCTTGGGCTCTTCATGTTTTGACCATCTTTTTACTTGCTCTTCTGTCATCTCCCCTGATGACCCATTTCTGCACCTTTCCTCCATGAACGATCATCTTGGTAGCTTTGCAGCCTTTTGAGGTTTCCACCACCTTCCCCTCTCTTCACCTAACCCTGATACTCCCATCCGTCTCTATGATGTACGTCACAACAAAAGTCCCCGATCTTCCTCACTTCTCTTATCTTGTGATTTTGTTCCCTCGACCCTCTCGTCCACTCACTACATTGGTTACGTCGATGGCGCGAGTTGGTATTCCCGCAACGTCGCCTCAGCTGCCTGGGCCATCTTTACCACTGTGCATACCCTTGTTCTTGCAAATGGGGTCTGCATTGGCACTGCCACCAATAACCAAGCCGAGTATGATGTCGTTCGTGGTCTCTTAGCTGACGCTCTCTCCCATCGCATCCTCCATCTGCAAGTTTATTTAGATTCCCTACTTATTTTCTTACAACTTAATGGCGTCTACTGTGTGCATAATCCTTTCCTGTTTAGACAATATTTACAGGTGATACTTCTGATACGGGAATTTAGATTTATTTCATTCAACCACATCCCTAGAAGTCACAATCAGTACGTAGATCAGATCACAAACCATGTTCTAGACTGGAATTTATCACACATAAGACAATAAGCATCCACAAAATACACATAAAACTCATATATATATATATATATATATATATAACATGTGTTTTAAAGTCCATATACTTTGAAACATATGACATGCCCATAGCATGTTACAAAAACCACTACTACAAAAATGGGGGGCACCACTTGCCCCTACATCACTACTAGGGGGCACCACCTGCCCCACACCTAGTCAGTCTCCGGAGGATCTCGAGCCAACGGCTCTGCTCCTGCAGCTCGTAGATCACGCACCGTCTGCCCGGCCATTGCCATGCGTCGCATGATCCCTCACCATTCCGAGGGGATCCCAATACATATCTCTATGTATCGGTCATCTAAATCCTGCCATCCACGCTCCGACACACCGGTCAACAGTCCCTCACATCTACGACGGAGGTCCTCCACCAGTGCAGCCATCTCTTCATTCTTTCCTGTCCTCGATCCACTTGTGCCTGTAGCACCTGCTGCTGCTGGTCGTCCCATGTATCCGGCCGATTTCACCGGAGCTATATCTTCATCCCAAACAATATAAGGATTAGTACCATGAATACTAGTCACAAACTATAAAGAGGAACATAACAGATTAGCTGCTTGTCACTTACCATCCGGTCCCCATACTCGACCAGGTGGTAGCGGCAAGTCCGGATCTCCCCAATAACGCATCCCACTATAGGGATAGTTGTCTATGTATAATGGCATCTAGTCCCAATGGACAAAGAACTCTGGTCGAAACACCCTCCCAACCACCCCTCCTCCTCCTCTACTCAATATTCGTCCCCATCGACGCATCCAGGGCTCTCTCGGGCCCCCATCAGGCAACTGTATACGAGGTCGTAAGGTCGGGATCTTCTCAAAGAAGAAAGAGCACAATACTGTCCCATATGCACAATAATGATCCACTTGCCACTTACATAATGACAACTGTCATTTCGGCAACACCAACATCATCTAGGCCCACCCATAGTAGGTCCCACCCAACACACTCTCTACAATCATCATCTGCCCTCCCGTGATGTGATGGAGTGCCTGACTGCCCAAGATCCGCAACACTGCTGCGGCCACTGCCCGGGTCTCCAACCTCTCTAGCTCCTCAATAGATATCTGAGTCCCTTTGAATCGGACACTCAGTCGACAATGTCGCTTCACAAACTCCATAACGTTACACCCCCGTGGTAACACTGGTTGCATATTTCCCACCATCCCCAACGGTGGGAGACTAGTCAAGAAATACAAATCCTAGACCGTCAACTTGATCTTATGCCCCTGCACTACAAACACCTCCTGATCTGGATCCCAATAACTGATAATCCGGGCCAACAAGGGCTCTCCAGCCCTCATCAAAGGGTTCTCCAAAAATTTCAAAACCCCATGTCTCGCTAGTGCATGACAAACACCCTAATCCGCCTGGATCTCTATCCGTAGTGTACCCAAGTCTCTCTCTCTCCACTTTATTCGTATATCTACCATATCTGCATAAAAACATCATCTTTGTCAGCATCCAGATCAACAAAACTTCATTATCTTACACCAAAACAGAATTTCAGCCCATAACAGCACTGAAACCTCCCACACCTAGCAGGTCGCACTTTTTGGGCAAAACCTGGGCCAGGTCGCACTTTTCAGGCCAAAACCTATGTCCCAGGTCGCAGCTTTTTCCCCAAAAAGTGTGATCCGACCGTAATGAGGAAGTAGGGAAAATTTCTACAATTTTAAACCCTAATCTGCAATTTCAATCCATCAAAAACAAAGCTTAGGATTAGACCTCTTACCTGCAACTGACGGATTGAAATTCCACCGGTCGGTTTGTCCGCTATGATTGCTGCAAAATTTAGGGCCTTCTCTCCTCTCCACATTCACCACAGCTCCACAAGCAAATGAAATTTTGGAGGGAAAACACCCTATTAGAAGAAAACCCCTATTTTTTCTTTTGCCCACTGCGACCAAACCGTAGCCCTGTTTGACAAACCGTCTACACCGTTGGAAAGCTCTCACCGAGCACTCAAATGGGTGTTTGTTAATTTTTCATGTTTCCATACTTCACCAAGACACATTTTGTCCATGAAGGACCTTTTCATCTCTCCTCAAAATCGAATTTCTTCACTTACAACACTTGTACCTGGGGGCACCACTTTTCCTCCTTACTTGTCTTTGTTCGTGTTGATTTTCGTCATGAGATACCCTCTTGTACTCATGTTTTTATGGTTCCCCATCTATCACACGGTGTTAATTAACGTATAAGTCCCGACGATTATCTCTGCATCGATGTATGTGGGATATATCATTCTGATTTCTGCTCATGATTAGGCCAAACGTGAATAGAAATTTTGAGGTCTAAAATGGGCCTCCTAAGGAAATTATAAAATAATAAAGTAAAAATCAAGATTTGGATGACACTGTCATCAAATTTAGAGGGAAAAATGAAAAACCTACTTTTTCAACTCATATTTTCAACTTATCTCCCAAATGTTTTACTCAAATTTCAAGCGGGAGTACTCGTTGGATGCGAAATTTAATTCCCCTTCCAAGGAGTACCCATGTTGCATACTTTTGATGGGTCCTACTACACGAAAAATGAGAAATACATAAAAAAACGTGATTACAATCACGTTTCTTTATGCATTTCTCATTTTTCGTGTAGTAGAGTTCATCGAAAGTATGCAACATGGGTACTCCTAGGATGAGGAATTAAATTTCGCATCCAACGAGTACTCTCGCTTGAAATTTGAGTAAAAATTTTGGGAGATAAGTTGAAAATACGAGTTGAAAAAGTAGTTTTATTATTTTATTATTTTTTAATATTTTTGCCCTTCTATTTAAAAAATGGTGAATCATCCCCCATGGTTGACATCATCATCTTGAATCCTATTGGTTGTTATAAAGTTTATTTTTGTTGTACATTTTTCTTATGAGGCCCATTTTAGACCTCAAAATTCCCCTGATGTTTTACTATTGCGTTCCGTGGTTTTTCGGGCGCCTTATTCTTTGTACTATTGTCTAGGCGGGCATAGGTATGCCTCCACCGCTGCCTTTCACATTGGTACTACATCATACAATTGAGACTTGTTGCACCTGTAAGTCTCGTCTCCTTAGGGTCTAGTCCTCCACCACTTTAGATTACCTTACATTCCTCTCTTTCATTTCTATCTTACTATTTCGTGATTCAGTTCTTACAACGTACTTTGGTCATATGATTTGCTCCTAACACTCATACATTGGAGGGAAATCTGTTACACCATTTTTTGGTCATCTAACCCATTATCATTAGATGAACCCAAGTACACCATGTAAGACCAATTTTACCCCAAGTAAAATCGCTTTCACCACATTTGTTTACATTTCTTGGTCATATTTAACCCAAAACCAGGTAATCAATTAAATAAATCATTATTTATTTAATTATTTCCTAAGAATAAGTTATTTAAATCACTATTTCAATACTATTCCTAGTTAAATTTGACTAAATAATTTTTAAATAATTAAATAAACCATTATTTATTTAATTATATTCCCCTCATCTCCCTTAAATAATAAATAAATAATTTATTTATTTGTTATTTATAAATAAAGGAATTGATCCAAGTCAAAAACCCTTTTCCCTCCAACTAATATAATAAAATATTCCTAAAGGGTGATTCTAGAATGTGATTAATAATATTTTATTCATGCACCAAGTTCTAGAACACCCCAATATTTTGTTATAAATAGAAGGGTTTTCCCCATTCATTAGTCACCTCCATTGCATTATATCACACTAGATCTACTCTTGGTCACAATTTCCATTTTTTTGCATTTTGAACTTCCATTGAGTTCCATGTTTGTTAGGGTTTTCCACATTAACCAAAGAGAGGAATTTTAGATCTGAAACACTGAGGACTTCCAAGAATCCATCCCACTGAGGAGAACTGGAAAACACCTTTCTTGTTTTCCTCTCAGGTGCCCCATTCTTTAATATAATATAAGATTATTTTTATACATTGTTCTTGTCTTGTTCATTGGATGCATGGAGCCATTTTATATCATATCTGCTTAATATATTTTATGCTTAGATATAATTTTATGAAGCAAACTTAAGGATATTTTGCAGCCATACTTGATGTTAGGGCTACTTGATATGCATAGCTAAATTGATCTTTTACGACGAAAGAATCATACTAACATTCATAATATGTGTCGTTTAAAATGTTTTACTGTCCATGAACTCTAATACAGACGACATGCCCATAAGATGTTAGAAAAATAAAAATTGGGGGCACCTCATGCCCCCACATCTAATCACAATCTGGAGGATCTTGGGCCAATGGCTTAGCTTTGGTAGCTTGTAGATTTTGCATTCACTGTCCAGCCATCGCCATGCACCGCATGAATCCTCGCCCCTCCGAGGGTAGAACAATACATGGCTCTATGTATTGGTCATCAATATCTTGTCAGCTGCACTCTGAAACAACGGTCAATAGCCTCTCACATCTACGACGAATGTCTGCATCCTCATTTTGCGAACCCCTCAACCCACCAGGTTTTACAGCTCCCGATACTGTGGGCTGCCACATATACCCGACCAGTTTCACCGTTTTTGTATCTGCATACTGAAAGTGAATGAATTAGTACCATATACAATATTCTGAAACTTTGAAATGTACATAAAAGATAAGAAAATTGTCACTTACCATCGGGCCCCTATGCTCAACCCGGCAGTAGTGGCAAGTCCGAGTCCACATGATAACTCATCCCACTATAGGGATAGTTGTTTATGTAAAGTGGCATCTAATACCAATGAGCAAAAAAATCAGGTCAAAACACCCATATGACTACCCCACCTCCCCCTCTGCATAGTAGCCGCCCGCATCAGCACATCCTGGGTTCTCGCAGGCCCCATCCTGGATATGTATGTGAGGCTAAAGTGTCAAGATATTCTCAAAGAAGAGCAACCAAAGCATTGTGCCAAATGCACAGTCGTGGTTCACCTACTGCTTGCATAGTGACAACTAACGTTTCAATGACGACAACATCATTTGGGCCCACCCATAGTAGGTCCCACTCAACACACTCTCAATAAGCATCATCTGACCCCTAATGATGTGGTGGAGTGCCTGGTTGCCTAGGATTTGCAGAACCACTAGGGCCACAGCACGAGTCTCTAGCCTCTCTAGATCTATGATCGGTATCGGTGTCCCCTTCACATGGAGACCCGGTCGACAATGGCACTCTGCAAACTCCATAATGTTTCACCCTCACGGTAACACTGACTGTGTGTTTCCCACCATCCCAAGTGGTAGGATAGAAGTCAAGAAATATATATCCTGGACAGTCAGCTTGATCTGGTGCCCCTGCATTATAAAGATCTCATGATCCAGATCCAAATAGCTGACCATCCAGGCCAAAAATGGATCTCTTGCTCTCATTAATGGGTTCTCCATAAACTTCAGGACCCCAAACTTGACCAATGCAGGACGGACAACATGATCCTCACGAATCTCAAACTATAATGTGTCCAGGTCTCTCTCTCTAGTTTATCCTCAAATCTACCATATCTACACAAAACCATTATTTTTTTCAGTGTACACAAAGGAAATACTACATCATCACCATAAAACTGTAGCTCTCAGCCAAAAATAGCAACAAAATCCCTCTCTCTAACAAGTGACACTTTTCAGGCCATTCTTGGGATAGGTCACAGTTTCCTGCCCAAAACCTGCTCCCCATGTCACAAAAAATACCCCAAAAAGTGTGACTCGGCTGTGAAGAAGAGAAGGGGTATGTTCCTGAGCTCTGGGTGCCTAAACCGAACTTTTAATCCACTGAATTGAAAGAGTAGGGTTAGGCCCCTTTTTTGCAACTGACAGATCTCGATTCCAACAGTCGGTTTGTCTGTTATGAGTGCCGCAAGATTTAGGGTCTTTTCTCCTCTCTACATTCACAACAACTACAGTTGCAAATGAATTAAATTGGAGGGAAAATGCCTTATTAAAAGAGAAACCCCATTTTTTTCTTTCTCCTACTGCAACGAAACCGTAGCTCGGTTTGACAAACCATCAACACCGTTATAAATCTCTCACTGAGCTCTCAAATAGGTATCCTTTTATTTTTTATGATTTCATACTTCACCTGAATACATTTTTTCCAAGAAGGGTCACTTCACCACTCCTCAAAATCGAATTTCTTCACTTGCAACACTTGTACTTGGGGCACCACTTTTCCTTCATACTTGTCCATGATCGTGTCGATTTTCTTCGTGAGTAACCATCTTTTACTCATGTTTTATGGTCCCCACTGGGCCTGTTCTGTGTGGCAGCATCATTGATTCATCGTTGTTTATAGCATCTAAGTTGAGTAATTATCGTATCCATGGAATCTGTCCCGAGTCCCTTTGTATCCTGCCACAGTCCTCCATCCTTCATTGCTTTGTTCCTCTCTTATGTCGCACATTTTGGCCTTCATTCATACTGCCCCATATCCCCTCCAGAGTTGAGTCAGTATCTTCCATGTCATTCATGCCCTTTATGTTCTAACAAGGGAAGTCATGAGCCTGCTACTTAGTACCCCCCATTCCACTATCATCCCTGGTGTGAGTCAATCAGTCGCTCTACATTTATCCCTTGTGCATTAGTTGAGGATTCCTCAGTGACTCACCTATGGCAGACCTCCTTCTGTCGATATTAGCTTATTCACCTAGAATATAGGTCAAGAGGATGGTTTACCTTGGTTCGAGCTTCCAATCTTATTTAGTGCCTTGAATCAGGTAAAGGGACCCTTTATTTCACTTTGAATTGATTGTTTCTTATCTCTATCTTCTTATGGCATGATCGAGATCCTTATACTTGATGGTTCAGTGATGCAACAGATTCTACCAGTGATTCTCGGGTGTGTGTGAGATGTTTCAGACCTCATGAGGGGATGGCCCTTCAGGTAGCCCCCCCACATGCCCAGATGACCTCTCTACTATAGCCTTGGATGAAGCTCCATAGATTTGATGGTTCCGGCCTTAGCCGCTTGCAACGCCTCTTTAGCTTGCATGTATCATTCAGATTTTCAGAGTGCTTTCCTGTTTTACAGTGCCTCTTTGGTTGTACTTATATCTCTTGTACTCAAGTATTATTTTATAAGTCCTGGTTGTTGTCCCAGGAACAATATGTATGTGGGATCCATTATCTTTCTTTTATCTGGCCCATGTTTATGCTAGCATGTACAGTATAGTTCAGTCCCTTGTTTATTGGATGCATCATTATTTTTACTTTGTTATCTCAGGGGGCATAAGTATGCCTCCCCTACCTCATGTAGAATAGGTACTCACTCATAAAAGAGACTTGTCACACTTGTAAGTCTCTCCTCCTCAGGGTCTTGTCCTCTCGCGCTTAATTCTACCTTACATTTCTCTCTCTTCGACTCCCCCTTCGGTGTCTATTGATTGATTTCTTGCAGCATACTTTGGTCATATGATTAGCTCCTAACGCTCACACGCTCAGGGGTAATTTGTTACACCAATTTTTGGTCATCTATCCTATTACTATTAGATGGACTAAAGTAAACCATGTAAGACCAATTTTACCATTGTAAAATTTCTTTCACTATGAAAAATAACTTAATTTATTAAGTTGTTTCTGGTCTAAATAGGAAACGCCATGAGGAATAATTGAATAAATCCCCATTTGTTTGATTTTCCTCAAGGGATAATTAATTAAACTAATGTTTTATTAATATTCTTGGTCATATGTAACCCAAAATAGGAAAATTAATTAGATAAATCATTATTTATCTTATTATTTTCTAGGAATAATTATTTATAACATTATTTAAATAATATTCCTTGTTAAATTTGACTAAATCATTTATAAATAATTGAATAAATAACTATTTATTTAATTATTACTCAACTACATTATTCAAATAATAAATAAATTATTTATTTATTTATTATTTACAAATAAAGGGATTTGACCAGATTCAAATTCCTTTTCCCTCCAACAAAAAAGAATAAAATATTCCATAAAAGTTGGATCTAGATTTGGTTAATAATATTTTAATTATGCACCAATATCTAAACTAACTCAATATTTTGTTATAAATAGAAGATCTTTTCCATTCATTCACTACCTTTTGTTGCCTAAAGATCACTCTAGATCTATACTTTTGGTCTGAATTTGATCCTCCATCATTGTCATATTTTTCTACTTTTTTTCTTTTGAACTCCCCTTAAGTTCCATTTTTGTTTGGGTTCTCTACACCATCAAGAGAGAGAGATCTTAGATCTGAAGCACTGAGGACATACAAGAATCCATCCCATTGAGGGGGACTGCTAGCATCTTTCTATGTTCCCTTCTGAGGTTTCATAATACAAAAATTCTTTAAAAATATTCTTTCCTTGTTCATTGGATGCATGGAGCAACTCTTACTCTTATTTGTTGTTTAATATCTTTAACTACATAGATTTGGATTTCTGTAGCATTTATTCTGATCACTAACTACAGATCTAAGGAAATTTTTAGCCATCTTTGATGTTTGGGTTGTTTGTTATACGCAACTAAAGTGAAATTTTTTCGAATGCTTGTGATTAAAATTTACACTAACAAATATTATCAAACTTTATCACATGAAATTTTGAATAAAAATATTACATTATCTATATTAAATACTCAAAAGATAGGTTAATTGTTTGTTTGAATCTATTTTGGAGGGATTTTAAAATAGTTATAGTCGAGGCTCAAGTGCCTACTACATCAATGGTTGGTACATATGGCTTTCGTTTTGGTAAGTATGGGTAATAGTGTTGCAGCCAAAATGATTTTTTTTTTCTCAGTTTAATTCATCTTGTTACATGGTGAGAGCACATAGCATGCTGTTTAGCAATTACGATAAAACTTATAGGAGGAAAATGATTTTTTATATTTTTTCTTAAAATAATGCTTCATATATTTTAACATTAATTTTGATGATGGTGGTGGTGGTGGTGGTTAACGTCCACTAAGACCAATCTTTGGTCTATCGGACCTAAAGGAAAGAGTTATTTAGTTTGATTTAAGATTTTATTCCTATGCTCAAAAAGCTTGGAGAGAAGCCTTCCGAGCTCACTATAATTTTGACATCTTAAAAGGCTAGAAAGGTCAATATTGGAACAAATATTATGAAATTGAGCTCTAATGTGATTTAATATTAATTTAAATCTTAATATACTAATTTAACTAATTTTTTTTTTATTGTTTAGAAATTTAATTTATAAATATTTTTGTAACTATTTATGTGACAAATGTAAAATGCTGGATAAATAGATCAACATCCTTGTATCTAGTTTATAGAGTTTATATAAATGTATAACAATATCCCATGTCATGGTAATTGGGTAAATTATTTATGTAATATAGATCATATTATTAGATATCATTTATAATCTTATTTTAAATTTCCGATTTGTTTTTCTAATAAGATATTTGGAGATATTTGGTAATGTTAAATTTATTTTTATATTAACTTAATAATTTCATTAAATTGATATGGATTATTTTTAATGTATATTTATGTTGATAAGTATATGTTTATTTTGAAATAAGATTGTTAAAATTATAATTTATTATCAATAATTATTAAATGGGTAGAGATTTATCACTCAAATATTCTAGAATATTCTTAGTAATAGTTAGTAATCAAAGATTGAGATTTATATTTAAAGTACTAAAAATTTCATATGAATATGAGTTATAGTTTTTTTTGGGCATGTGATATTAGTAAGTCATGTTATTAGTCCATAATAAACTAGGCCTAAATTAACATAATTAAAAATTATATTTTACTATGTTATTTAAGCTTATTGATAGATTGGTTTTTTCACCTGATTAATAGATTTGAAACTCTCAAATATTGCTGATATAATTTATTAAAAATTAGTTGCAAAAATATTAATGCATGTTTTTTCACATATTTATATTTTTAATTGATATATTAATTATTTCTTATAAATAATAATAATAATAAAGTTATAATTTATTTATTTTTCATTATTTTTTTAAATTTTAACATTGTGAGTTTATCATGTGATAAAGGGTAAGTGTATTGATTTCTATATGCTTTTACTAGCCATTAAATTTATATAAGTGAGTTAATTAATATTTCAATAAAATACTCAATATACTTTGTAAAAAAAATGAATAAACACTTTGGTAAATTTAATTGGTTTTTAGATAAATTTAATTAGTTTTTAACATCTAAAAGTTATATATTATATTACTAATAATTTGACTACCAACAAAAAAAAAAGTCGTAATGTATGACATCTTTTCAATTCAATAAGATTAATTAAAAATAATAATATATATATATATATAATCATTTTAACATTAAAATTTATAATTACAAAATTGATTAAGTGCATTATAAATTAATGATAATACTAAAATATTTGAGATATTGAGTGTAATAAATTTCAAAAAAAACACAAACGACATAATCAAGGTCAACCAAATTAAGTAAACATCATAACATTGTCAATAAAGCGTATGCTTGAGGCGTGGGCAAATTCTAAATGTATTATAATTGTAAAAATTCAATGCTGGAAGTTGGAACGATACAGTGAAATGGAAATTAATGCTTATGTATTCAATTTATAATTTTTATTTTTAAATAATTAAACACTAAAACAATATAATAAAATTAAGAACATCATAATTAATAATATATAACGAATTATAAATTATATAATATAAAAAATCATACATTATATCATGTGAAATAGCGGATATTTCAAGAATAAATTATGATGTGCAAAAACCTAGAGAAAGGAATCTTCTATCAACTTTGCCTTTGTTTAGGAGGCATTAGGACCACCCATAAGCTCCTTGTGGCCCCTCCATCTCTCCTCGTTGTGTGGAATATGATTGTACCTTATAAATAAAGTGATTTCATTTTCTAGTTGTATTATGATTAGAAAGTTGAATTATATTATGAAAGGGCAAGCAAAACAACAAAATGAGAAGTGGGCATCACAAGGAATGGCAATAGCAATCATGATCCTTTGAACGCTGAAACAACTCCATCAAGTGAGCTCATGCGGTCGATCGTCCCAACACGAAGTCAAATTACCAAACTTTTGTCCTCGCTACAACCAGGATTCCCATTCCCTGTCTAGTGCTTAATTTGTGTGTTTGACCTTGATGGGATCATCATTCAGTAGACTTTACATGTACTTACATAATTTTAGGGGAGATTTCACCCCAGATTTCACATGTCCTTACAGAATTTTAGAGGAGATTTTATAGTAGACTTTACATGTACTTACAGAATTTTAAGAGGAGATTTTTACTTACTTTTGGGGACGGACGAACAAGATCCATTGAGCACCATTGGGATAAGTTTTTCTTATCCACTATTTATTTTTACATTATGTATATTACTTTAATGAATTTGATTATTCATTTTGAGAATATGCTGAAATCCTAAATTGAGGTGATTTTAACATTACTTTTCTTTCGCCAGGTTTAATGTTGAAGAGTGTATGTATACTTGTGATGATAAGGTTATTGGTTCTAATTCAATCTCTTGAAAGTAAAAGAAAATCTAGTTATAATATAGGTTGGTGGGACCAGGCCCAATGCATTCTCAAGTAATTTTGACGACTTAGATGCCTTATAAATTTAAGTTGAAATCATGTAAAAACCCATATTACCAAACAAACAAACAAAAACATTACAAAACCCACATTACCAAACAAACAAAAAAAACATTACTCTTCAAAGCGTACGTTGTATTGGTTGCACGCAGTATAGCAAACCACTTGCCATGTTATTATTCAATGTTGAGTATATGCATTTGCAGACCCCGTGGATCAAGACAATGCCAAATCCATGACATGATTGAGTTCAGGGTGTATGCACTCACCCATTATATCCAAATTGGAAGTTTTAATAGCCTTCTTGCCCGCTCATAATTTCGATTTGCGGTTTAAAAATTTGCGGTAAAAAGTTAGAAGCTCCCAGTAAGGACTATTTGTTGCCTCTGTCATTTAGTTCCTTCACTTCCATGTTCCTTTTGGAAGTATAAATTTCTTCCATTTACACAGGAAATACGTTGAGTTGAATATAATTTCAACTGAGACTTTAATGAGCAAAACAAAAAACAAAATAGTTATGTATTTATTATCGTTTTTGGTTGTGCAACACAAGAGCTTGTCCAGTGTTTATAACAATGGAAAAGGCCTAGTAGATAGTTGTGACAATTATATCGATTAGTAAATAGTTGTGATAACTTTATAGATAATATGTTTAACTAAGGTGGAATTTACAGCAATATGAGTTGGCTTAAAAAAAATTGTTTGACAAGATTTGAGGTGATAGGGATTCAAATTTGGGTATCCACTTGACCTATTGCAAGGTTTAAAGTGTCTAATATGGGACTTCATTTCTTTTTCAGTGACATCCAGGAGGCTGCAAACTCTTTTGAGCAAATCTCTTTCTATATTCTTCAAGAACTAAATGCTAAGGGAATGATTTGTCAAAGAACTAAAAGTCAAGGGAATGATTTGTTAAAGGAAGCTTTATCTCTTTTTGTTGGTTATGTAGGCCTGTTAAAAGAAGTTTTAAAACTTTTTCTTAGATATATAGGCTTATATGAATTTGAAAACAGTAAGGAGATTGAGTCTATGGCCACCAATTTTTCCTTTTAATATTTGATTGCACCGAGAGGCACATTCTACAACCCAGTATGACCCCGATGTGTAAGTATGTCGGAAGCCAAAAAAATGTGGGCTTGAACAATAACTTACATAAACATATAAATAAACAATTAAAAATTTATTAAAAATAAATTTAAACTATATAAACTTAAAATATGAAGAGTTTACTAACACTTAGAAAAGAGATATGATAAATAAATAATATATGGTAAATACCTAAAAATATAAATAAACCATAGTTATGGTAAATAAATAAAACCTTTTTTTATATTACTGAGGAGGTATGGTAAATGAATATAAATATAAATAAGCTAGAGGTATGGTAAATAAATAAAAACGATTTTTATATTTACTCAATAAACCACTTTATATTTACAAAAACACAAAAACAGGTTTTATTTAGGTGAAGCCTATGGGACAAATTATTATTAATACCATGGGCCAAATACCATGGGACAAATTATTAATAATACCATGTGCAAATACCATGGGCCAAATAATATATTTATAAAATAGGTATGGTAAATAAGTAAATATAAAAGAGGTATAAAGAGGTAAGGTAAATAAATAAAAATATATCAAATACGATTAGAAATCAAGATCTAATTATGAAGTATAAGGGTCAAATACCTTGGACCAAATTATTATTAAAACCATGCCAAAAAAAAACATTATTAATCCTAACATTAATATTAAAATATTAATATTATTAAATTTAATATTTTTAGATTAATGCAATATTAAATTTATTATATTGTAATATATATTAATATATCATGATATATGATAGAGGTGGAGAAATAGGGGGAGTGACAAGGGAGATATGGAGATAAATTGAAGGAGAAGGGAGAAGAGGAATGAAGAGAGAGAGAGTTAGAAGTGTGAGAGAGTTAGAGAAGGGTAAGATAGGGAGAGGGAGACATAAAGATGGAGGTGGGAGAGAGATAAGGAGAGAGGGAGGGAGAAGGAGAGAGGATTGGAGGGTAAAGAGTGAGAGAGAGAGAAAGAAGGGGGAAGGGAGAGGGAGGTAGGAGAGAAAGGATGAGAGGAGGAGGAGAGGAGGGATAGAGAGATGGAGCTGGAGGCAGAGCGAGGAAAGGAATAAGAAATACATAGAGAGGGAGTGACAAGGGAGAGATGGAGAGAGAGTGTGTATGCTTATGGGTGGGATAAAGATACATAGGAGTGATGGAGACAAGGGGGGAGAGAAGGAGAAAGGAGGCATGATGGAGACAAGGGGGGAGAGAAGGATAAAGGGATAGAAATAGTAAGATAGTTGGAGAGTGAGATAAAGTGATGGGGGAAGAGAGAGGATTGGAGGACAGAGAGAGAGAGAAAGAAAGGTAGCTGGGGGGTCAAATAGAAGGAGGCGAGAGAGGAATGATGAGAGAGAGGATTGTCGGAGAGAGAGAGAGAGAGAGAGAGAGAGAGAGAGAGAGATGGGGGAAGATAAAGGGAGGTAAGAGATAAAGGGAGAGAGAGGAAGGAAAAGAGAGGGGACTTGAAAGAGATGAGGAGAGAGGGATGGATAGAAATATGGATTTGGAGGGGGAGAGAGGGAGGGATTGAGAGATGGAGAGAGAGAGAGATGGGGGAAGAGAAAGGGAGGTAGGAGAGAAAGGGAGAGAGAGGAAAGAAAGGAGAGGGGACTTGAAAGAGAGGAGGAGAGAGGGGAGGAGAGAGGGAGGGATAGAAATATGGATTTGGAGGGGGAGAGAGGGAGGGATTGAGAGATGGAGCTGGATGAGGAGAGAGGGAGGGAAGAATAAATACATAGAGAGTGAGTATTGGAGAGAGAGGGGGAGTGACAAGGGAGAGATGAAGAGGGAGTGTGTATGTTTTGGGGTGAGATAAAGAGACAAATAAGGAGATATGGAGAGAAGGGGGGAGAGAAGGAGAGAGAGAGACATATGGTAACAAAGTTGGAAGGTGAAGATAGAGAAAGATAGGGGGGAGGGGAGAGAAAGGAAGAGAGAGGGTGAAGAGAGGTAGGTAAAGAGATATGAAGATGGAGAGGGAGAGAGCGGGAGGTAAGAATAAATACATAGAGGGTGAAACGTGGAGAGAGAGAGAGAGAGAGAGTGATAAAGAACATGGAGAGAGAGGGAGAAAGCGTAGCAGTAAGGAAAAGAGATAGAAGCGAGAGAGAGAGAGAGGAGGAGGAGGAGGAGGGAGTGATAGATAGATAGATAGATTGGAGAAATAGAGTTTATGTTTTGGAATTGATATAGAGAGATAGAATGAGATATAGATATAGATGTAAGGTAAAGAGAAAAAAAGATAGATGGAGAGAAGGATTGAGTGACAAGGAAATTGATAGATATGGAGTGAGAGAGAGAGTGTGTATGGTGCAGTGAGATAAAGAGAAAAGGAAGGAGATATGGATGGATATATAGATATATATGGGGGAGATAGGGAAGAATGTTTCTTGCAGTAGATGCATTGATTTCAGTGTAAATAGTGATTTCTAATCCTATTTGATTTCTTGCACTAGATGAATTGATTTTGGTGTAGATGTTGATTTCTAATGATATTTGATTACTTACACTAGATGGATTGATTTTAATGTAGATGATTTCTAATCCTATTTGATTGCTTGCACTAAATGGATTAATTTCAGTGTAGATGATGATTTCTAATCCTATTTGATTGATTTCACTAGATGCATTAATTTTAATGTAGATTTTGATTTTTGGTTATATTTGATTTCTTTCACTAGATGAATTGATTTCAATGTAGATTATTTTTAATCCTATTTGATTTCTTGCACTGAATTGATTGATTTCGATGTAGATGATGATTTCTAATCCTATTTGATTTCTTTCACTAAATGCCTTGATTTCACTGTAGATGGTGATTTCTGATCTTATTTGATTGCTTGCACTAGATGTATTAATTTCAATGTATATGTTGATTTATAATTATATTTGATTGCTTGCACTAAATGCATTGATTTAAATGTAGATGATTTATTATCCTATTTGATTCGTTGCACTAAATGCATTTATGTCAGTGTAGATGGTGATTTCTAATCCTATTTTATTGCATGCACTAGATGCATTGATTGAGAGAGGAAGGAAAAGAGAGGAGACTTGAAAGAGAGGAGGAGAGAGGGAGGGATAGAAATATGGATTTGGAGGGGGAGAGAGGGAGGGATTGAGAGATGGAGATGGATGAGGAGAGAGGGAGGGAAGAATAAATACATAAAGAGTGATTAGTGGAGAGAGAGCGAGAGTGACAAGGGAGAGATGAAGAGGGAGTGTTTATGTTTTGGGGTGAGATAAAGAGACAAATGAGGAGGTATGGAGAGAAGGTGGGAGAGAAGGAGAGAGAGATGCATATGGTAACAAAGTTGGAAGGTGAAGATAGAGAGAGAGAGGGGGGGCAGAGAAAGGAAGAGAGGTAGGGAAAGAGATATGAAGATGGGGAGCGAGAGAGGGGGAGGTAAGAATAAAGACATAGAGGGTGAAAGGTGGAGAGAGAGAGAGAGGGAGGGAGTGATAAAGAATATGGAGATAGAGGGAGAAAGCGTAGCAGGAAGGAAGAGAGATAGAAGCGAGAGAGAGAGAGAGAGAGAGAGAGAGAGAGAGAGAGAGGAGGAGGAGGAGGAGGGAGTGATAGATAGATAGATAGATTGGAGAAAGAGAGTTTATGTTTTGGAGTTGATATAGAGAGATAGAGTGAGATATATATATATATATATATATAGAGAGAGAGAGAGAGAGAGATTTAAGGTGAAGAGAAAAAAAGATAGATGGAGAGAAGGAGTGAGGGAGAAGGAAATTGATAGATATGGAGTGAGAGAGAGTGTGTGTATGGTGGGGTGAGAGAAAGAGAAAAATAAGGAGATATGGATGGATATATAGATATATATGGGGGAGATAGGGAAGAAGGTTTCTTGCAGTAGATGCGTTGATTTCAGTGTAGATGGTGATTTTTAATCCTATTTGATTTCTTGCACTAGATGAATTGATTTTGGTGTAGATGTTGATTTATAATGATATTTGATTACTTACACTAGATGGATTGATTTTAATGTAGATTATTTCTAATCCTATTTGATTGCTTGCACTAAATGCATTAATTTCAATGTAGATGATGACTTCTAATCCTATTTGATTGATTTCACTAGAAGCATTAATTTTAATGTAGATTTTGATTTTTGGTTATATTTGATTTCTTTCACTAGATGAATTGATTTCAATGTAGATTATTTTTAATCCTATTTGATTGCTTGCACTGAATGGATTGATTTCAATGTAGATGGTGATTTCTAATCCTATTTGATTTCTTTCACTAAATGCCTTGATTTTAGTGTAGACGGTGATTTCTGATCTTATTTGATTGCTTGCACTAGATGTATTAAATTCAATGTAGATGTTGATTTATAATTATATTTGATTGCTTGCACTGAATGTGTTGATTTAAATGTAGATGCTTTACAGTCCTATTTGATTCCTTGCACTAAATGCATTTATTTCAGTGTAGATGGTGATTTCTAATCCTATTTGATTGCATGCACTAGATGCATTGATTTCAGTGTAGATGGTGGCTTTAAATCCTATTTTCCTACTTGCACTAGACTCATTTATTTGAGTGTAGATGTTGATTTCTAATCATATTTCATTACTTGCATTATATGCATTGATTTTAGTGTAGATGTTGTTTTCTATTATTATTTGATTTCTTGCATTAGTTGCATTGATTTCAGTGTATATGTTGATTTCTAATTTGATGTATGATGGTACATTAATTTTAAATTCATTGGATTAATAGTGTGTGTGCAATGATTTCAGTGTAAGAACAAAAAATTATTGACAATGTAAATTGATTTTTGCGTTATAGTAATTCAACCTATTAATATTGGAGAGCAAGAGAGACAAGGTATGATGTTTACTACAATAGCTCGAGCTAAATATTTAAATGGTTTACATTCCAACTGTCCTTTTCAAATAATCAATATGAAAATATGACAAAACTAACATGGGTGAAAATAAGAATAGTAGAAGAAAATAGTTTGAAATCGATCACAATGAAGGCTTATTAATTGACTACATTCTTATTATTCACAGTTTCTATCATTCAATATTATTACATTGTCACTTTGCATTCAGAATTTTATTTCATCATTAAAGTTATCTTAAAACATTTATCATCTCAACAAACTGAGGTAACTAATCAAATTTAAAATTAAAATGACTCAATGAATCTCAGACATATTTAACATATTTAAAATGGTTATGTTAATATTAGATGTATTTACATATTATTGATAAAATTAAGCATATGTTCCTCATATTATCGATAGATTTTCCTTGGTCACACACGACTGAAACCAGCCTAGATCCATCTTAACTCCAGATCTATCAAGCACCGAAAGGGATCAAATCTCTCGAGGTGAAAACCTTTCCTCAAGTTTTGCACTCAAAAAAGAGGTTTTCACCTCGAGAGATTTGATCCCTCTCGGCGCTTGATAGATCCGGAGTTAAGATGGATCTAGGCTGGTTTGTATTTAGCTACGTAACCATTGTCATATAGTTTGTCCAAGATCTCTGCATGTTGATATCATGGGAAAAACATCCCCTAAGTTTTTGATGCAAGTTTTAGTTTGTTTATATAGGTTTAATTATAGCTTTATTTTGGAAAATGGGTTCATAAAAACTAATTTTTAAAATTGTTAAATGTTAAACAAATATTTTTAAATAAATATAAATATATTTATGTTAAACAAATATTTCTAAATAAATATAAATATTTCTTTTTCAAAAATAATAAATATGTTGAAATAAACGTACAATTAACTGAGTTTCTCATTAATTGGTTCAATAAAAAAAAATTAGAAAATGACAACTATATTAAAGAAATTAAGAGACTTGTCTTTGGGGTTTTGGTTAAACGGTGATGAAATGAACTGTAATACATTCATCACTAGACATATTGATGAAAAAGTAATCTTACTAAACTTACAAAAAGAAAAAAAAAATTAACAAACTTCTAACATAACATATTTGAAATGAGAAAGATGCTTCCTAAATTCCTTCTCAAGTATCTGTACTTAATAATGTCTCCCTACATTGCAGCCCTGCTTTCCTTCATTGATATATGTACTTAATAATGTGGGTCTACATTGCAGCCCTGCTTTCCTTCATTGATGATATTAGTTTCAACTAGGCTTCATCCTTCTCATGTGTTATTATGAGGATAGAACTAGGCTCCATCCTTGTCATGTGTATTTAGGAGGTAAACATATTAGTGTCATAACGAGATAAACATATTATTAAGAGAATAGATATGGATTATTTTAGAATAGATTTAAAATTTTCATTAATTAAAATATAGAAAATTTTAGAAATGTAGGGATAATCTAAGTTTCATAATCTAAAAATATTTTTTCACAGTACTGTACCATCTGATTGATGAAATCAAATATTTCAAACTATTTTTTATTTCAAAACTTATGTCAACCACGCCATTATGGTGGTATTCATGGGCGTTGAAATCATGGATACGGTATAGTCAGTCTGGCAGAAAGCCATCGATGCAAAACGTTTTGAACGTTTCTGGAGCATTGCAGAACTCTTAATTTCCCCACCAGGTTCACAAGCTGAAGTGCAGAACATTGAACGCAGGAAGTTTCTATCAACATCTTAAAGAGAATACTCCATCGACTAGCGTTTTGTTTGGGGTGGAGGATTGTTTAGGGGAACCACTTTCTCTGACGCTTCTTTGATGACTAATTTGAAGACAAAATGATTCTCAAAACAAAGTGTGGACGGCTTCCATGCCAGTGTACTCTCATTTGCACTGTATTGGTTGCGAAGGAGATGGGCAATGCCGACTGACACGACATACCACTGCCAAACCAAGTCGAAGGGACCGATTGCAAGACTTACATCGACTGACACGAGATACCACTCTCAATCCAAACTCTGTCGGACTCAATGCAACACATATAAAAGTTGAATTCCTAAAACGTTGATTTTGAGGCTTTAGGCAATGTCTACTTGCATTAATAATGAAGAAAAATGGTAAGGGGTTTGGTAATGTGAATTTGTTTAGTAAATAGGTATATATTATTATTATTATTCAATTTTAAGGTTATAGTTAAGATAAACATCTAATTAGTGTATGAGATTTCTTGTTTGTGGGACAAGGGATCCACTTCTACTCGGAGATATTTGTTAAGGTGGTTTTTGAGCTCTAAGTGTTTTAGAACTCATGATATTCATGTGGAATACTGTTTTTTTATAGGGGGAATTAAACTAGCTCAGAAACATCTTAACTTTGGATCTACCAAGCCCCAAGAGAGGTCAAATCTATTCAGATACACATATCTAAAGATGCTAAGAAATTTGATTCCTCTAAAAGCTTGATAGATATAGAGTTAAAATGGATTAGTCTCGTATATATATAATTGTTATAGAGGTATCAATTGATGGTAAGTATCAAAATACCAATTCATAATGCATCTTATATTGTTAAAATACAATCTCATAAAATAAACTAAATTATAATTTTATTTAAATTATTATTATTCTCACCAATTATAAAAAAAATTAATATATGAGTTAAACATATATACATTTGTGTGATAATATTTTTAATCATGGAGATTCACCTTATTTTACATTGGAAATACTTAATTCATTATTCATATAGGCATTTCTATTTTGGAATAGTCTTGGAGATTCACCCCATTTTACCTTGGAAATACTTAATTTATTGTTCATGTCCCTTTCTAAAATTTAAATTTAATTATAAATAATCATTAGGTGAATGGTACAATTTAACCTCCATAGAATATTATAAATATTTCTAATAATATTCATATATAAAAGGTTTAGATTGATTCATTTTAATTTAATTGATTATTAAAAACATTTCATATGAAATGAGTTATGGTTTTTTGGGACAAGTGGTATTCATAATCCATTATATTGGCTCATGATATTGTAACACTAGATCTCTTATTATTAAGAATTTTGTTATATGGTTTTTAAATGTTTATATGTTTAATTCATATATAGTTATTTTCATAATTAATAAAAAAATAATTAAAATAACTATAATTTAGATAAAGTGTACAATTTATGTGAAACTTATGATGAAGTAAGTGTTTTGATGTTTATCATGGATTGATGCTTATAGGAATTTACCAATCATTTAATCTATATGGTGGTTACTTGAAAATTAATTAAAAGGGAATAACTAACTTGAGATAAATCTTAAGTCTTGATATATAATTATCTCTACTATCTACCTAATAATTGTTGGTAATTAAATTAAAATTCTGGAAGGCTTATTTTGAAATAGATATGACAAACAAATTGAATTTGGAGACATAGTACTCAGAAATATACATAAAATGATATTTTGTGTTGCACTCTTGCATCTAGCCTTTTGAAACAACTAATTTTAATATTAGAGATAGGAGTTGAGAGGATCTCTTAAAAACCACTTACAAATATCAAACCAACTTCCAAACATAGCATGTAAGCATTATATCCAAGTCCTTCCCTTAATGCTTACATGTCAAATATAAAAATAAAACAAATTACTAGACTGATATTTTTATCTAGCTAGTCTTCATCATCACTTACATTGACTCTAGAATTGTTGGGTATGTGTTATATTCCTTCCACGACTAATTTTTGGTGGGTGGTCTGCGCCCATGGTTTTGTGCATGGTTTTGCACATGGTTTTGGGGTACGATGGTTTTCGACCCCTGGTATTTTGTAGATGCAGTCAAGGAAACTACGGTTATGTTCTAATCCAAGGTTAATGGATTAGGGTTTATTAATGCTTCGACATGTATATATATGTGTTGTAATACTAAAAGGAATATAATGAAAAATCAAGCTGGTCGTCCCGATTTGGGATTGAGGGGAAAATCTCTGTGTTTATCTACTTTATGTTTTATGCTCTCGCTATTGTTTATTTTCTGTTATAAGATTCATGTGTAGATAATTTCTATTTAGGGTTAAAACCTACATTTGGTATCAAAGCCTTAAATTCTTTAAATCTGTCAAAAGCTTCAGATTCCTTCCTCAAGAAATATATCCATGTATTCCTTGAGAATTCATCTATGAATGAAACATAGTACACATAATTTCCCAGTGATGGAACTGACACAGGTCCAAACACATCATTGTGCACAAGTTCTAATATCTTGTTCGCCCTCTTAGCACCAGAAGGAAAACTCACTCCATTCTGCTTCCCATATACACAATGTTCACAGAAATCGAAATCCAGAGAGAAATTAGACATACCTTCTACCATACCATTTCTATGTCGTATCCAAAGGCCCTTCTCTCCAATATGTCTAAGCCTTTGATGCCATAGCATGGTCTTTTCTTCGGAGACAGCTAGGCTTTCCGCTCCACTTTCAGGAACCATAGAACTATTACACCCATCAATAACAGTGCTACCTTGTAGCTTGTACAGAGTTCTGGTCCGAAATCCCTGCATTAATACTAGTGCTCCCCGAACCATCTTGTAGGCATCTTTCTCGAACACTGTTTTTACACCTGCATCATCCATGTTGCTTATAGAAATCAGATTTATGGCCAATGCAGGAATATGCAGAACACCAGGAAGTGTTCTAATCCTTCCACCTTGTAGCTTCAGCTTGACCTTTCCATGTCCGACGATTCTAGCCTTCCTATCATCCCCTAGGAAGACACCACCACCATCATATTTCTCATACTCACGAAACCACTCCCTATGGGGCGTGAAGTGAAAGGATGCACCTGAGTCAATCAACCATGACTCATGATCTAAATGTGTATTTGGAGAAGAAGCCAAATACACATCCCCACCTTCATCCGAGGTGGTTTTTGCCTCTGCATAAGGAGCATCATTAGATCCCTTTCCTTTCTCAAGAGCTTTAGATCTGCACTCCCTTTTGTAATGCCCTTCCTTTCCGCATTTCCAGCATACCTTTACAAACTTTCCAGGAGATTTAGATCTCCCTCTATATTTGGATCTCCCACTCGAAACCTTATTATTTTTTTTGTTTTGGGATCCTCCTCGTACAGATAAGGCATCTCCATTCTGGCCCTCCATATTTCTCCATCTCATTTCCTCCGACAACAAGGCTGAGACAATGTCATCAAAATTCAAGGTAGTTGTATTGCTACCTATTGCAATAACCAGACTCTCCCACGAGTTTGGTACAGAACACAACAAACTGATGCAATTATCTTCATCTGAGATTTTAATATCAACATATGACAACTGACTTACCACAGTATTGAAGGTGTTCAAATGCTCTGTCACCAAGTCTCCATCCTTCATCCTCGGGTTATACAGCTTTTTCCGCAGGAACAACTTATTCACCAGAGACTTAGATTGGTACAAAGTCCCAAGTTTTTCCCACAAATTATTTGTTGTAGCTTCCCTAGATACATTCAACAATACTGAATCTGTGACACAGAACCGCATTTTTCTCTTAGCCTTCCGATCCAGTTTCTTCCAGTCTTCATTTGACATTGTCGTTGGTTTAGTACCTGGATCTACCATGATCCACTGATCTTTATCCACCAGCAGATCCTCCATCTTGAGCTTCCACAACTCAAAAATATGACCATTAAATTTCTCGATCTCTATCTTTCTGTTGCTCGCCATCTTCTTTTACCACAAAAATTGATCCTGCAGATCTCCCACTGAACAAGGTCTACCTCAGGCCTGAGCAAGAAAAAAAAAAAAAAAACCCTCAGCAGCAAAGGCGTCCCCTTAAAGCCGAAACAACTCTGATACCAAATGTAGGTTTTAACCCTGAACAAAAATTATCTACACATGAATATTATAACAGAAAATAAACAATAGCAAGAGCATAAAACATAAAATAGATAAACACATAGATTTTCTCCTGGATCCCAAATCGGGATGACAAGCTTGGTTTTTCATTATATTCCTTTTAGTGTTACAACACATATATATACATGCCGAAGCATAAATAAACCCTAATCCATTAACCATGGATTAGAACATAACCGTAGTTCCCCTAACCGGATCTACAAAAATCCCAGGTGCTGGGAATTGATTTTGGTGATATTTTTTCTCTTGTTGCCAAAGTTACTTCTATTAGATTACTTTTATCTGTTGCTGCTGCATTTGATTTTGAGATAGAACAGATGGATGTGAAGACAACATTTCTTCACGAGGATCTAGAAGAGGAGATCTACATGAAGCAACCTGAAGGTTTTATGGTGAAGGGTAAGAAAGAACTGGTATGCAGGTTGAAGAAGTCTCTGTATGGTTTAAAACAGTTACCAAGGATGTGGTATCAGAAATTTGATACCTATATACGGGGACTTGGCTTCACCAGAAGCAAGGAGGATCACTGTGTTTATTTTAAATTATTTGGTGACCGTGTTATTTATTTGGTCTTGTATGTGGATGATATGTTGTTGATTGGAAATGACAAAGAAATTATCCAAGATTTGAAGACCCAACTGTTCTCCAAATTCGACACGAAGGATATTGGTGCTGCAAACTATATTTTGGGCATGGAAATTAAGAGAGATCGGGCAAAGAGGAAGCTCTAGTTAAACTAGAGGAAGTATGTCGATACTATATTGCAGAGGTTCAATATGCATGATAGTAAACTGGTAAATGTTCCTATTCCTGTAGGTGTAAAGCTGTCTACAGAATAGTGTCCGAAGACACAAGAACAAGAGGAGGATATGTCTCGTGTTCCATATGTAAGTGCAGTGGGTAGCTTGATGTATGCAATGGTCTATACTAGACTAGAAATTGCACATGCAGTGGGAGTATTGAGCAGTTTTATGTCAAACCCATGGAAGAAGCATTGGACAACAGTAAAGCGGGTTTTCAGATATTTACGTGGCACTAGTGATTATGGCTTGTGATACCAGGGAAGACCATGATTGGAAAGAATGTTGGACATTTGTGGTTTTGTTGATGCAGACTGGGATGGAGATCTGTACCAAAGAAGATCTACAAGTGGGTATGTGCTTAGCTTATTTGGAGGTGTAGTTAGTTGGATGAGTAAAAGAGAGTCTGTAGTGGCTCTTTCAACTACAGAGGCATAATACATGGCAGCCACTCATGTAAGAAAGGAAGCATTTTGGTTGCAGAGATTGTGTTCAAGTATGGGGTTGGTACAACAAGGTATAAGGATAGACTGTGATAGCTAAAGTGCAATTTTCTTGGCTAAGAACCCTGCTTATCATTCAAAGAAAAAGCACAGTGATGTTTAATATCACTTTGTTAGAGATATGGTTGAGGTTAAAATGGTGTTGCTGGTAAAGGTGGAAACTTTGAAGAATGTTGCAGATGCATTGACGAAGTCTGTGAGCACTCAGAAGTTCTCTTGGTGTAGAGAAACAATGGGTGTTGAATAATTGCGCCAATGACTAAGCTCTCTTATGGCCCGTTGCGGAAAGAAAACAACAAGTGGGAGAATGTTGGGTATGTGTTATATTCTTTCCACGACTAATTTCCGGTGGGCAGTCTGTGCCCATGGTTTTGTGCATGGTTTTGCACGTGGTTTTGGGGTATGATGGTTTTCAGCCCCTGGTATTTTTGTAGATCCTGTCAAGGGAAGTACGGTTATGTTCTAATCCAGATTTAATGGATTAGGGATTATGTATGCTTCAGAATGTATATATATGTGTTGTAACACTAAAAGGAATATAATGAAAAATCAAGTTGGTCCTCCCGATTTGGGATCCAGGGGAGAATATCTGTGTTTATCTTTTTTATGTTTTATGCTCTCACTATTGTTTATTTTCTGTTATAATATTCGTGTGTAGATAATTTCTGTTCAGGGTTAAAACCTACAAGAATCTAGTAGACACCATTCTTTCTTCACCACCACAACTTCAAACTACCACTTAACCTCCATTTAAAACATAACTCCCTCTAACCATCATTAACGAACTTTATAGAATTAACACTTCTTGACCTCCCGAAGGACAATCTATATACTAAAAACCACTCTATGGACTAACTTCAATATATAAAAATGTAATTAACTACAATTTTGACTATTACATAGGTATTGAGTGTATTCAACAATCAATTATACAAATGGCCTTTATTTACATACACACTTACATGCTCACAAAAATAACATGTAATTGATGCTCTTGAAGCACTGAAGAACAACATGGCCCATCAACATATAGAATACGCATATAATAAAATTAGTGATATGTTCTCTTGACCCCGAAGAATCGTGAACCACTGATTTAATTATATTACACTATTCATTAATTGGTTCTACCCCTTTTACAAAAAAAATGAAAAATACTTAACAAAGAAACCAACAAACCTCATAGAAACAAAATCAATAATCATGAAACTATCCACTTTCATACGAGCATAAAGAAGTCTCCTCGTCCCTCCCTAGTTGTTCATATGTAAGTGTCTCAATGCTTCATCTTTCTTCAATCTTTATCTTGAAGTTTGTCTTCTTCTTAACACATTTTTTAGAGTGGTCCATTCCAATAAACTCACAATTACATATTAAGCTTACCAAACTCAATATGCATAAAAGACAAACTCCAAATAATTCTCAAAATAAAAAACATACCATTTGTTTCCATATAGACAATGAACATCCAAAATTCGATCCTATTCCTCTTCACTAAAAGGATTACAGTTGATTTTGGTATCCAAATGGTTAAACCACCACAGCGTGAAACTTCTGGGAAGAAATAACAACAAAAGTTTAGATGGAAGTATAAAGGGATTGGAAAAATGTACATCAAATTGTTTAATGTCAAAACTATATCCCAAAATACAAATAATATTCAAGACAAGGAACACAAGTAATGAAGAAAACGACCTTAACAAAAAAACTTTGGTGCCTCGCCCCAACACGTTGACATGAACTAGCAGCGTTCAAAAATTCTTGGATTATAATGAGTCGTCTGACACTGAGTTGTTAAGCACCCATACTTCTCATCCTCTTCAAAACTACACTCAAATATTATTTCCCGCCTTTTCCCCATGCCTCTAGTGTTCACGTAGTTTGGGAATTTCTTGTTTTCAAAGCTATGAAATGTGAGTGTCTACTAATCTAGTTCTTCACGGGGGGCATTCAAAGATGATGTGAAGGATGCCATGAGCTCTATACTCAAATTTATGCTAGATAAAAAGCCTTCCATTAATTTAAAATCCTTCTGGACATTTTCCCTCCTTTGATCTGCATTCAAGGCCATACTCGTGTTTATAGGAAATGAGACACTCTTATGTCATGGTAAGAGAGAAGCCCACAAAAACGTTATCTCTACTATCAATGGTAGATAACCATTTGACTAGACTATGTAGAATCGACCACATTGGGTGGTTACATTTCCATTGATATAAGTGCACAAAGGGTTCATTCCCTGCACTCATCACTACAACTGCAAGGAAAATGTGAGAGGAAATCATGGACACTGAATTTACACATTTTTTCAGTCAAATTCTAGTTTGTATTATCATATCAAAATTTACAGTAGAAGCCATCATAGCTATATTACATTAGGCAACCCATAAGGCATGCAGTGCCTAGAACGACTTGGGTGCTTGCCAAGGCATACGATGCTCTTGGTTATTATCCACACAAAATTACAAAACAACCAAAACAATATTTTCATCATGGGGAGGGTGCAGGGGACTTGCTGAAGGAGTTCCGAAGACGCATCCCTGATTTTGAATGTGGTAGTTAATATCGTCCACTTGGTCCTCTAAAGCTCAAAGGTGGTCGTGAGAACGCCTTAGAAGACAACACAAACTCTCCAGAGCTTTGAGGGTCTCATTCTGCAAGTTTTGAATGGCATTAATGTAGGCCACAATTTCATTACGATCATAATAAATTTTTTCATGCAAAGTGTCCAGGTTGAGTTGGATCTGCTGGAGCTGGGCATAAATTGCTTCAAGGGTGGCTGAACCCTCCACTTGGCCTGGTGACTGAGCCAGAGATACTTCTATGGTCGCCATAGAATGTTGACTCTCGGTAGATTCTGAGTGTGGACTCGAGTCCCCGGATACCTGGCGATTTTCCATGTCACATCCAAGACCTCTACGTCGATCCCGACCTCGCTATCTCGGCATGCAGTCGTCTAACACTCCCCCACCCTTTTTTGAGCTGCAACGCCAAGTCACTTTAGGTCCAACTGCCCCTAAAACCCCCACAACGTCCCTGCAACCATGACGAAGTTAATCACTAAGCACCTCCCGAGCGCCATGGATGAGAGACACAATACCACCACCAGTACAACACTACCCTTAGATGAGGTGCGAATTCGCTACCACCCATAGATGCTAATCATAGGAGAGTTGGAGTTCTCAGTAAGCCCAAGGAAAAAACACGTTGGTGCTTGGATGGGGAAGGACCCTTCTTGCGCAGTCCATTGACTGTCTTTTTTCGCCTCGTCTGAACACCAGAACCACCCATCAAGAAGCGCTCCCTCCGCTCAGAAATCACCCTCACCACCTTCGGTCGTCTCCTAGTGTAGCATGCTCTTGTCATTACCAAGGTTCCTCCCAGCATTCAAACTCTAGCCACAGCTACCCGGCTACGCTTGCATCCACATTGTCTCCTATTAGCGAAGCTCAAGCCAAGGCTTGAGATCTAGCTTATGCTTTTCTGCGAAATCTGAAGCACCAACCTTCACCATCGCCCACGAATGCTGAATGGACTGGCTCACGTTCGTTGCATGCTTAACTACAATCTCCTCTGTCGTAGGATCACCTGCCCTGAGGAACATTACTGCTTGAGCATGGGAGGGTGATGAGTTGCTGGAAATGTGTCTGAGGGTTGGTCCAACCATAATTTTCCGCTGCCCCTGTATCTGTGATTGGACACCCCTAGTAGGGAGACACTATATTTACACATAAAACATATAGGCACACTCGAAAATATCACAAAATAAACTAATTTAATCTCACATTCTATCCTATTCTATGTACATAATATGAATTTAATCCTCAAATTTGTTCCATCTTCTTGGGCCCTCCCTTGAGGGAGTCATGGGCACATAGGCTTTGATACCAACAAATCAATTGAATTTGGATACATAGTATTGAGAAATACACACAAAATAATATTATTTATTTCACTCTTGCATCCAATTATAATACAATCATATAGTTGGTCTTAGATCCAACTAATTCTAACATTAGAGATAAGAGTTGGAGTATCTATCAACAAACACCTACAAATCTCAAACCAACTCCAAACTTAGCATAGAAGCATTATCTCCAAGTATATGCTTATGGCATAATTATTTATTTGTTCATTTATATTTTTATTGGAAATTATAGATTTAGAATTAGAATTTATTGGAATTTATAAATTTAAGTCAATTTGTTTTTTAAATGTTGTCACACACACACACACACACAATTCATTTGAATATATATATATATATATATACAAACTCAAAAAAATATCTATGGAATAGTTTTAATACCAGTAAGAGATAAATAGTTGAGTTTTATCTCAAAAATATTTATGTCATTTTCACTCTTGAAGATCGAATATCCAAAGGTCATTTGCAAGGTTGAAGTATCCAATATTGGAGTTGACTTATTTCTTAGTGACATCAAGGAGGTTTCCAACTCCTTCGAGCAAATATCTTTCCATCACATTCTTTGGCAAGTAAATGTGGAAGCTAATTTTATGTGAGAGGAAGCTTTAGCTCTTCAATTTGGAAATTTAGTCTTATATTAATCTGCATACAGTAATGAGATTGAGTCTATGGGCATCATTCTCTCCTTTTAACATTTTTTTTTTTAGCTATGTAACCACTGTGATATAGTTTGTGGGGATTTATACATGTTGATATCATAGGAAAAACATCTAATTTTGAGTTTTAAATATTATAGAACTTCAAGTATAACAATACGAGAGATTGGGTTCATAAAAATCCATTTTTAGAAATATCTAAACTAATAAATATGGGATAATATATCTATATATAAATATAAATATATTTTACTTATCGTTGAAATAAACTTACAATTAATATTAACTGATTCAACAAAAAATAATGTAAATTAGAAAATATCAACCCTAACAACGAAATCAACAAACATTTAATGTAAAATATTTGCAATTAGAAAGAGGCTTCCTAGGTTTTTTCTCAAGTATATGTGCCTATATTGCAGCCATATGGTGAAGATATATATATTCACTGTTCACACTATATTATTAATCACAGAGATTACAAATAGATATATACATGAAGTATAATCTCAAGATAGGAAACATATCTTGGATGCACAATAATGTGGTTGAGAGAATATCTCAACCATACACCAAAAAAGGAATCTAGATTTAGCTAACTCCTATGGAATAGGAACAGACTCTATACATAGAAAGAATCAAAACTGAGACAAGTAGGAATTACATTTTCTAACACATCCCCTTAATGACTAATTGTCTCGACATCCATCTGCGAAAATCTACATCAGGTCATGTTTGGTAATTACACTTTGTATCTTGTTCATGCAATTGTCAATGTCCATATAAAGGAACAACCATCTACCGGAATGCATGGGTTCCCAACCGCTCCAACCGCCAGTCTACTAGGAAGTCCTTCACATATATGGTTTATCCAACCTCTCGATGAACTCCCCTTAGATATAAATTTCACCTCATGGAGTCTAAAACCAATACGGCCCACCCAAGTGTATCCATCTTGCATGACACAGTCTTCTAGGGTGTTAAAACTCTCTGAGAGAGGGAACATATAACAAAGGAGTATGCATGCCTCTCTGGGTCTTACAGCACGTACAAAAAATAAATGACATGTGGATTTTCTCTAATTACAAATTGTGAATCATACTCTACCATGGTCATGAGTCTATTCTACAAACATAAACAAACTTTGACTATATTCATATGCTAGAACAAACCACTATTTTGGCTTTGTACTTTGAGTCTTTGGCATCTTAATTTTTTTCTTTGGCATGCTGGTTTGAAAAGTCTAGTTGTGGTCAAACACAAGAAAAATATATACCGATGTCCATATAAAGGAGTAACCATCTACCGGAATGCATGCGTGCTAACCACTGCAACCGCTAGTCTCGTAGGATGTCCTTCGCATACATGGTTCTGTCAACCATTATCACTTGATACATGTACCTGTATCTATAGATCCCCCTCGAACGTGGGTTTTATCGGATGACCCATAACCATGCTCTTCCTTCATTTGTGAACTCTCATCGACACTAGATCTGTCTTAGATCTCTTCGGAAAACTTTTACCGCATCTCTTCATCGGCGACCTTTCACCGAATTTATTCATCAGCAACCTTTCACCAAATCTCTTCATCAGTGGGAAAACACTCACATGGATCTATTTCCATTCCACTTCACTGTTACACATGGTTTCTGGCTGACTACAAACCAAAACTACAAAAATGGTTTCTATTTGACCACGAACCTGTAATTACAAAGTGGTTTTGAGATTACCACAAAATTTTACGGGGATACACATGCCTTACAAGGCTTACAACACAACTCCAACTCTTGGAGTTCCCAGGTACATAATTTACAAAGACCACTACAAAAACATCCTAGACTTGCTTACAAATGTGTGACTCATAACACAACATGCTAGTGAGTCTATCCCACAAACCCACACGAATTCACACAAAATTTCACCTAGATGTCCATCATCCTTTAATTTTCAGTGTCGTTTTTAGGTTGTCGCACAAAATTAATATTTGTTGCACTTCAGTCTTACTATCCACCATAGAGTATCTTTTCATCCTCTTTCTTTTTCTTGTCTAATTGTTGTCTTGAATTCACCTACGTGATTTGTTAGAGTATCTAATTCTAACAAAGCCACTCTATTGAGTTAGCTAGGCTCAATGCTTCAATACATTCAAGATTCCGAGGGCACAATAAATTTAGTCCACATATTGTCATAGCTTCAATAAGCTAGCCATACCCATTAAGCTATCTCAAAAAATATGAACCAAATCACCTCTTTTACCACACCTCCAAGATGGTCTTCTTGTAGCCATTTCTTCAATTCTTACGCTGCATAATACATATAATGTAGTACAAAAAACTGCAACACCACAATTCATCTGCAGGTCGTCTTGCATACCACTGATCTCTTATCCAACAGATCTGATGTTGGAACTGAACTAGATGCCTACAAACACCAACAAATCCCCTTCATAGGTGTTCGGTGAAAAACAAGCACTAGTTAGATAAAAAAAATTGTTAGAATGGATAAATAAAAATCCCACTGGACAGCTCTACGAATGAGAGTCTGAACCAAGAGAGTCTGGCTTCTACAGAATGCTCTCAATGTAGCCATCAAGGCTCAAGTTAGCCACCAAGGCTTATCACAGCCACAAAGGCTCACCACAGCCACGAAGGCTCTCTAGCCACCCAAGGCCACAAATTTTCCACTAAGGCACACCAGCCACAAAGGGGCCACTAGTCATTAAGGCTTACCAGCTCGTCTCTAGAGCATGCAACAACACAGGTCGGATCTGCAGTAACGTCACCATAGTAACCCAACTCATATAACAAACATCCATATTCATTGCACCATATATAGCTCTCCATCATCATCGATGGACATCTAGTATCGACACAAGAGGCTTCCAAAAATGCCTCTTCACATTGGTTTTCAAGCTGCAACATCGAAGAATTACTGCCACGCTAATCTCCTCAGACTGGCCCAGATCGGGAAGCTCACCACACTTCCACTGTGCCATACTAAAATTAAATAATGGTAGCTTGGATCTTGAGAGCTGCCTTATATCCTGCATATAAAAACCCAATTAACTAATAACACAAAACATTGGTGATATCTGCATATCACTGTGTTCCATGCAACATCGTCAGGCTTCACACCTGCAACTTGCATTAAATCAAATTGGTGATCAACTCAATGGATTCTTGAGAATAATTAGAACTGCATAGAAGGTTTAAATAGTCATCCACATCCAGATTGCAAATAACCCTAGGATCCGTAGCTCTATATGGATCCATGTTACCAAATGAACCCTCCAACACAAACAGCTTGTGCCCCACAATAGCTTGTTCCAATCGATTGAAAAAAGAAGGAAACTGCAAATCCCGTACAAACAGCTTTAGAATCTCAACAAATTTCAATATCTCCATACACGAGTAACGTTGAAGCAACAATACACTAACAAATGTAATGATCATCCATAAGCTAAAAGTTGTTGTTAGGTTTATCTTAATACACCCCTCCAAGGAACTATTATCAATTCCAGACTCCCTTCCAGGTATTCCACAACCCCTGTGTTTGGATGACTCTAAGGCATTTTTTATGCTACCACCAATTAATGTAAGGGAAGAAGTAATTGCAGCTATCCCTTTCTGAAAAACAGGAGCATTTATTTTTTGTTGTCTCTCAAGTATACTAGCCTGAATATGTTCACGTGACTTTTATACATGAGATCCATTTCTTACTTGTGACTCAGGATATTGGACAGGACTGCCATCTTCCAGAAGAGCTAACTTTGCTTTCCTTGCAAGAGCACTCCAAAAGCTCTGTTTGGGTTCAACTATATCTTTCAAAGATGGCGATCCATTTGGAGTAAAAGATTTCTATTGAGTGGAGTTCGAGTTGGAAAAATGATGTCTGTGGATCCTCAAAGATTCTATGGTGGTCGAAGCTAAAGTCGATTCACAGTACGCTAAATACAAAGAAGAATCCCTGTGTGCCGTTGAATCCCTCATTGCGGCCACTGGTGATGAAGCTTCTTCCATCGATGAATACTCTTCATCTGTGCACTGATCATTCTTCCTCGAATAATTATTACTCTCGGCCATACCAAAACCTACGAGATTCGAAACTGTGGCATCTGAGGTCCAGATAAAAGGAGTTTTTTTTTTACAATAAAATCAGAGGCAAGCTAAGAAAGAAAAGCAAAAATTTGTAAGATAGATGCTAAGACTTCACATCAATGAGCCTCAACAGCAACACTTTGATCATTTTTGGTGAGCACCGCGACACCACAATGTCTCAACACACAGATCTTTACACTCGCCAGAAGATCTTCGGTAGCTTGCAAACTCTGTGAAGCACTCCCACGTCCATACCATCCTATTAATAGGAGAAATGATTATGGAGTGAACGTAGCACAAATCGATTGAGCGTTCTCTCTCTTTCGAATCTAAGGAAGCGGCCCTCAGGAAGAATTGAGAGATGGAAAATTCTCATAATTAAGCACATAAAGAATGGATCTGACTGAATTATGTGGCTAGATTTACACATATATCCACACTATGACTAAGGTAGTTGGTTCTTCATAAGGGCACTAATCAACAAGCATCGTTAGCAGTTATATGTCTCACAGTGCCACCACCAACAACTCCATGGCTCAAATTATAATGTTGAAAGCTCACTGCACCAAACTGCTAAAGCCACGAAACAAAACCCTTAATCTGACTCAAAAAATGCGTATCCACTTGGATTTAACTTGATCTGCAACACAATTCAGCAATCGACGACCATGAAACAATCCATTCTCTATTGATCCACACAAAAATTTCTCTTCTCAAGGCCTATGAGAAATAATTGGCCTTCATAGCTAAGATCCCCTCTGTCGGTTGTGGTTCTCAAGGGGATTCGATCTCAAAATCTCACTCTCAAAACCAGCACCACTGTTAGGTCCCTATATTACTAGTATAGTCCCTTATTGTTATTAGTGTAACCCCATTACTGTTATTATTGTACCCCTGTAACCCCCATATTGTTATTATTGTGCCCTTAAATTATTATTGTTAGGCCGGCTAGGATTACATTGTGGCCCCACTAGGATTACATTATGGCCCCATGGACTCCTATATATAGAAAGGAGGTTTTGTAATTTGTATCATCCAAGAATTGTTCATTAATGTAATGTATTGTAGGTTTCGCCCTCAAAGTGGCTTATTTCTAAGGCATTGATATCTCTTTTCTTCTATTTTTGGAGGTGGTTTCACATCATTTGGTATCAAAGCTTTGGATTCTAGGGTTTCGCTGCTCCAAACAGGTCATCGTGGAATTTTTGCTATAACGTTTTTTCTACGAAGTTTCAGAAGCTGAAATTTTTAGGGTGCGAAGATGAAATCCTGAGGAACATTGTCAAAATATTTCAGAGATATGATCTGTGGAAGTTAGGTATTTTTGAAAGCTCCTCAATTTAATCTAAACAGGTCATCGTGGAATTTGCAATATGTTTTTTTTTCTATGAAGATTCAGAATCTGAAATTTTTAGGGCGCGAAGCTGAAATCTTGAGGAAACCCATCGAAAAAATTCATAGCTTGGTTCAAAATATTTTTGGAGGTATGATATGTGGAAGGTAGTGATTTTTTAGGCTCTTGAATTTCATCTCAAAGAGGTGATCGTGGGAAAAGCTTCATAACTCTCTCTTTGAGCATTGTATTGGAGTGTCGTAAAAAGTGGTCGCAAGTACATGAACTGTAGTTTCTTTTCTATCAATTTCAGAGCTAAAATATGAAACAGTAACACGTGGCAAGTCATACAAGTTCGCTCCATTGAACTAGTCCATAATTAGGTCATTGTGGGAGATTGGACATAACTTTGCCTTGGAGAATCGAAATCAAGTTAGACCTATGGCATTTGAAATATAATTCATAAAGATACCTCAGTGCCCAATTTCAGATATTGAAGAGCTGCAATCACAAAGATAATCCAATTTCAATATCGAGCTCCTCAAAAGCAAGAAAAAGGTGTGTATTTTTTTTTACGAATTGCATAAGTATTGTTTGAAGAATCAATTTCAATTGATTCCAAGGGCATATTGTAGAATATATATCAATATTGGGTTTAAAAAAATGCCCCTTAAAAATAATTCAACAGCCATTAAGCCTTCAGAAGGCTCTACTATGACTCATGAAGATGAAGAATTGCAACATGATCTATCAAAATTACAAGAGTAAGTGCACCAAATTTCGCTGTCACAAAGAGAAACAAAAAATGAAATGGATGTTTTGAAGAAAGGCGTGGAAGCAAAGATGGATGGTTTGAAGAAAGGCGTGGAATCTAAGATAGATGGCATGGAATCTAAGATGGATGACATGGAAGCTAAGATCGATGAAAAAATGAAAGAAAACATGGAAAACATGAAGAATGATCTAAAAGCAGACATGGAAGGCTTGACAAAGTTGATCCAAGAAATGTTTCCTAATGGTGAAAAGATAGTAGAGGAAACTCATGATCAGAACAAAATAAATGTTAATCATGACTTCATAAACTCTAATGTTGGTGAGAAGAACCACCATATTCCAAAAATGGATATGAGGAAGTTTGATGGAAAGGATCTTGTAACATGGATACTACAGATGGAGCAATATTTTGATATCCATAATGTGCAAAACACACAAAAGGTACGCACTGCAACTTTACATTGAGAAAAAAACACATTTGTATGGTATCGATGGCTTTTCTCCAGTAAAAAAATTGTCACTTGGTCAATTTTTACGGAGGAAATGATAGCACATTATGAGGATACAAAGAGAAACACCTTCTTTAGCCAATTGATAAATCTCAAACAGAAAAGCTTAGTGGGGGAGCACATTGAGGACTTCCAAAAATTGAATATAAGGGTAATTGGTATTTCAAAGGAAAACAGGATTGATCTCTTCATAGGTACTTTAAAAGATAACATCCAACATGAAGTTCACATTTTGGAACCTGATTCATTGGAGAAGGAATTCAGGTTGGCAAGAAAGATTGAATGTAAAATTATGGCGACAAGGAAGCCTACCACTCACTTCTATAAAGAAGGAAGTGTTGCTACGCCTAGATTACTACAACCTAAAAGGTTGACACCACAACAATTGGAAGAAAAAAGAGCAAAAGGGCTTTGCTACAGTTGTGATAGAAAATACACTAAAGGTCATAAGTGTGTTGAGAAGAAATAATTTTACATAGATTTTGAAGAGGAAGAAGAAAATGAACAAGAAGAGGATATACACAAGGAACCAGCCCTAGAAGAGGAAGAAATGAGTCCAACCATATCGTGTAATGCATTGGCAGGAATTACCACTCCTAAAACTCTCAAGATAGAAGGAAATATCAAGAAGGAAAAGGTAATAGTGTTGATTGATTCAGGTAGCACCCATAATTTTATTCATTGTAAGGTAGCCAAGGAATTGAATTATTTCCTATACCCAGCACCAGAATGTCAAGTGATGGTTTCAAATGGAGGAACTATAAATTGCTCTGGAAAATGCCATAATATCAAGCTAACCATGGGGGAAAATGTATTGAATAGTCTAATGCTTTCCATTCCTATGGGAGGTGCTGATGTTGTACTAGGAGTACAATGGTTACAATCTTTGGGGACAATAGCTTTTAATTTTCAAGAAATTTTCTTGAAATTTTTTTCAGAAGGAATGGAAGTCGAATTATGGGGTATTGCAGGGAAGCCAGGAAAGATAATAAGCTCTAATTTCATGACAAATCTTCTAAAGAAATAACAACGAGGCGTAATTGCACAATTATGCTCACTAGAAGTTCCAACATCAAAATCATCTATTTCTGCAGATCTCCAACAAGTCTTGGAAAATCATTCCAAGGTGTTTGAAACTCCCAAAGGACTCCTACCTATTCGTGATCATGATCATGCTATTCATTTGATTCCAGGAAGTGTTCCTCCAAACATCAGGCCTTATAGATATCCTTATGTCCAAAAGAGCGAAATTGAACGTATGATTGTAGAAATGTTAAAGGCGGGTATAATTCAACCTAGTCAAAGTTCTTTCTCTGCTCCTGTAGTATTGGTACACAAGAAGGATGGATCATGGTGCATGTGTCCATATTATAGGGAGCTCAATAAGCTCACCATTAAAGATAAATTTCCCATTCCTGTGATTGATGAATTACTGCATGAATTACATGGAGCAATTTATTTTACCAAGTTGGATCTTCGTTCACGATACCATCAAATTACAATGAAGACTGAAGATATTCCAAAAACAACATTTCAAACTCATGAGGGTCATTATGAATTTTTGGTCATGCCTTTTGGCCTTACCAATGCGCCTTCTGCATTTCAAGGGTTGATGAATTCCATTTTCAAACCCTTCCGTAGAAAATTTGTGCTAGTATTTTTTGATGATATACTAATCTACAGCAGGTCTTGGAAGGATCATGTTGAACATGTTGACAGGGTGCTCAAACTATTGAAGGAGAAACAACTATATGCAAAAAGATCCAAATGTTTCTTTGGAGTACAAGAGGTGAAATATCTGGGTCATATTGTATCTCACAAGGGTGTTAAAGTAGACCCTAACAAAATTAAAGCCATTAAGGAATGGAAAGTCCCCACAACCATAAAGTAGTTGCGAGGATTTCTCGGGTTAACAGGGTATTATCGCAATTTTTTTAAGAATTATGGGAGAATAGCAACACCTCTAACGAAATTATTGAAGAAAGCTGCATTTTCATGAAATCCTGAAGCAACTAAGGCCTTTGAACATCTTAAAGAGGCAATGTGCCTAGCACTGGTCTTAGCTAAGCCAGACTTCACAAAAACCTTTATTGTGGAATCTGATGCCTTAGGAAATGGAATTGGTGTTGTTTTAATGCAGGAAGGAAGACCCGTTGCTTTTGAAAGTCGTCCAATTAAAGGAAAGTATTTACAGAAACCTATTTATGAGAAGGAAATGTTAGAAATACTGCATGCACTAAATAAATGGTGAACTTACCTAATGAGAAGACACTTCAAGGTAAAAAATGTTTATAATAGTCTTAAACACCTTTTAGAACAAAGACTATCTTCAAAAGAGCAGCAAAAATGGGTCACAAAGATGTTGGGTTATGACTTTGAAATAATCTACCAAAAAGGGAAGTTGAATGTTGTTGTAGATGCACTCTCAAGAAAGAATGAAGAGGTGGAAGCATTGCTTTGTGCCATTCCTATTGTCCAACCAGATTGGATAACCGAAGCAAGAGATGAATGGAAGAAGGACAAAGAAGTATGGACACTCATTCAAAAGTTGCAGCAAGATCCTAGTATATCTGATACATTTAGTTGGAAAAATGATTCTTTATGGTACAAAGATCGCTTATATCTTTGTAAGAATTCCCAACTAAAACAAAAGATTCTTTTGGAATTGCACACTTCTCCGTTAGGAGGACACTCAGGATTTTTAAAAACTTACCACAGGGTGAAGAAAGATTTTTTTTGGGATGGCCTTAAATCTGATATTCAAAATTTTGTGGCGGAATGTTTGGTTTTTCGGTAGAATAAAGTTGAGATAATTAAGACCTTGGGACTTCTACAACCTTTATCCATTCCAAGTCAATGTTGGGAGGAGATTTCCATGGATTTTATCACAGGCTTACCTAAGTCCAAAGGAAAGAGTGTCATCATGGTGGTAGTTGATAGAATTACCAAGTATGCACACTTTTGTGCATTATCTCATCCATTTAAAGCAAGTATAGTTGCTACTACATTTATGGACACAATCAAAAAGCTACATGGAAACCCGAGGGTTATTGTGAGTGACAGAGATCCCATTTTTACTGGAAATTTTTGGACGGAGTTATTTTCTTATTTGGGTACTCAATTAGCTCATAGCTCATCTTATCATCCTCAATCTGATTGTCAAACTAAGATAGTAAATAAATTTTTGGAAGGATATCTTCGTTGTTTTGTATCTGATAAACAAACACAATGGGTCAAGTGGTTACCTCTCGCTGAATGGTGGTATAACACTTCTTCCATATTGCAGCAAAAATGACCCCATTTATGGCACTTTATGGATATCATCCACCATCCATCACATCATCTTTAAGAGAAAAATCGAAGGTTCAAGCAGTGGAAGATCACATCGAGCATCAACAAGAAGTTGCCCAACTCTTAAAGGATAACTTGAATTTGGCACAAAATCAAATGAAACAACAGACAGATCAACATCGCAGCAAGAGAAGTTTTGATGTAGGAGACTGGGTATTTTTATAGCTACAACCATACAAAAAAATGTCCCTCAAGCAAGCTAAGAAGGATAATAAATTATCACCAAAGTACTATGGTCCTTACAAGGTGTTGCAAAAGATTGGTACTATGGCATACAAATTGGAGCTTCCTTCTTCTTCACAAGTGCATCCACTTTCCCATGTTTCATGCTTAAAGAAGGTTATAGGTTAAAATCTTCCAGTTCAAAAAATATTTCCAGAACTTGATGAGGAAGGAAAAATCATATTGGAACCTGAAGCAGTCACGGAAACAAGAAATCGACAACTACGAAATCGATCAATTTCAGAGTATCTCATCAAGTGGAAGAACTTACCCACTGAAGATTGTACATGGGAGTATGAGAATTTTATACAAAAGCACCCAGAGCTACTCAAGTGTTGAGGAAAACACTTTTTTGAAGGAGAGGGGCATGTTAGGTCCCTATATTCCTAGTATAGTCCATTATTATTGTTAGTGTAGCCCCCTTATTGTTATTATTATACCCCTGTAATCCCCATATTGTTATTATTGTGCCCTTAAATTATTATTGTTAGGTCGGCTAGGATTACATTGCGGCCCCACTGGGATTACATTATGGCCCCATGGACTCCTATATATAGAAATGAGGTTTTGTAATTTGTATCATCCTAGAATTGTTCATTAATGTAATGTATTGGAGGTTGTCCCCTAAAAGTGGCTTATTTCTAAGGTGTTGATATCTCTTTTCTTCTATTTTTGGAGCTGGTTTCACATCAGCTACCACCTCTGTGGCTTCACACACAAATTCACATCCACGCTCATCCACTTTGACTGTGAGTGGTCTAGCACTTTGGACATACAGAGGAATCCTTGGACCTCACAACGATTCAGTCTTTACGATGGTAGATCAGATTCACCCACAGATCCACCAACACTCGATCTAGTAGCAGGTTACGCCGCTCTCTTCTCTCTTCGACCACGGTCTTCACTTGACTTGCAGCAATAGGTATCCACCCCTGTGACTAGCAACAAGAAGGACTCAATCACCCATGGATACAACACGAACCACGCAGCTCCAGAACACACAATATTCACAACACTATCCAAAGTACGCAACTACTCCCTTTGCACATTGTTGTGCTCGCACAATGCCACACACGAAAATCTACGCAGCACGAGGTAGGCAGCAAGTTACACCGAACTGCCCTCATCTCCACGCAACAGCATGCTTCACAATGACGTTATGAAGAATTAAAACAATACAAATACACTATTTTATTTACCTCGGCCCAGGAAGGGCCAAGGGCCCTCACAGACTCTGATACCAAGATAAAGTTTCATTGTTCACACTATATTATTAATCACATAGATTACACATAGATATATACATGAAGTATAGTCTCAAGATAGGAAAACTATCTTGGATGCACAATAATGTGGTTGAGATAATATCTCAACCATACACCAAACAAGGAACCTAGATTTAGTTAACTCCTATGGAATAGGAACAAACTCTATACATACAAAGAATCACAACTGAGACAAGTAGGAATTACATTTTCTAACACACACACACACACACACACACACACATATAAAAGCTTCTTGTCACATATCATTAAAAGATATGTGAACAAGATATATCATTAAAGATACGACACTATAGGTGAACAAGACATCAAAGTCGTGTATAAGACTCTCTTGATTGTAGGACAAAGAAACCATCTAGAGTCCATGCATGCATCCATACTCTAGCAAAAAAATGTAAGACTCATCTTTTTATATTATAAAGAATAATACATATTACTAGTTATTATAAAACAAAATTTGTTTTGGTTTGCGATTTATGTTTTGAAAAAATGTTTGCACATACTTAATATATAATTCTATTCCAAATATAAAATGAATAATAATGTGAAATTTGCATTATAGAAATTCAAAGTATATTGAAAATTATATTATATAATCTATAATAGAGTTAACTATATCAATGAATATAAAAAAAAAAAAATCATAACACTTTATTTTAAATATAAAATTATAAGCTTGGTTTATAATTTTAATATATAATCTATAATAGAGTTAACTATAGTCAAATGAATATAAAAAAATCATAACACTTTATTTTAAATATAAATAATGTTTGTTTATAATTTTGTTTTATAAAATTATAAGCTTGGTTTATAATTTAGTTTGTCATATTTATGATTGAAACAATTTTAAAAGAGTTTTTGAGGTAATAAATATTATAATTTGTTCATTACAAATTTTTAAAATATCTATATATATATATTAATAATTGTGAGATGAATTCTTTTTTTTTTACTTACCTAATTTAACTCAAACTAGAATTTCAATTTGGTAACCCTGATTTTTTTTAAAATAGAGTTTTAAATTTTCCATAGTTAAAATACACAAATTAAAAAATACATATATAAATAATCTTGATCTAATATTTTGAGAACATTTTCACACTAGCCAATGTACAATACAATCAATTTGATTCGAAACTATTTTTCATTTCAAAACTGATGTCAACAACGCCATTATGGTGGTATTCATGGGCATCGAAATCATGGTACCGTATCGATATTCTCGCTGAAAGCCATAGATGCAAATGTTTTCAACGTTTCTGGAACATTGCAGGACTGATACAGAATTTCGTGTATAACTTTGGAATGCCACATCCCTTGAACATTGAACGAACGAAGTTCCTATCATTATCTTAAAGAGAATCATTTATCGATTAGCGTATTGTTTGGTGTTGAGAATTGTTTAGTGGAACCACTTTCTCTTACGCTTCTTTTAAGGGCTAAATTGATGACGAAATGATTCTCCAAAAATTTTTGGACGGCGGCCATGCCAGTGTACTCTCATTTGCAATGTATGGGTGGGGAACCAGATTTCTGAGGAGGGAAAAAAGTTGTTTTTGATAAGGAGTTTTCTATAGATGCAATATAATAGTTTAATAGTAGTTTTTTTTGTTTGAATTTAGTTAAAAAAATTCAAAAATCATATAGTTGAGGTGTTTGAATTGTATTTTGAATAATAGAAAAATATTCAACACACAAAAATTTAATCACTAATTTTTAAAAATTTAAAATAAATTTTACATAATATTACCAGAATTTCTAAATTATTCTGTAAATATTTTTAAACCACCACCTTTAATTATAATAAACACAGTACATTTGCGTTGGTTGATAAACGAGATTGGCAATGCCGACTAACAGACCACTCTCAAACCAAGCTGAACCGAGTGAATGCAAGACTTAAGTCCACTGACACAAGATACAACTCTCAATCCAAATTCCGTCGGACTCAATGCAACACATATAAAGTTCGAATTCCTAAAATGTGTATTTTGCTGGGGTTTGAGGCAATCTCTATTTGCATTAATAATGAAAAAAAAGGTAAAGAGTTTGGTGTGTCTATATAATAAACATTTGTACTATGATATGTTTTATTTTGTTAAAAAAAAATCATTAAATTAATTAAATTATAATAATATTATTTTTGATTTAAGATTTTTGTGATTTATAATATAGATTAAAGAATTTTTGGATTAATCATTAGGATTAGGTTGATGTTTCGAACTAGCTATTTTAGTTTATTCAACGTGGAGAGATGAATCGATGTCAATGAATAAATAGTAGAGATATGATTAATCCTAATGATGTGGTTAATCTGAAAATTCTTTTATCACAAGCTCAACTAAAACTATAACATTCAGAAAAGGATTAATGGGGGGTGGAAAGCTTATTTTGGTCTTGAAAATAATTGTAAAATGACAAACCTCATAATGTGGGATAGAATGAAGTTCCTCTTTGAAACTTTAGTCACTCCTGTTATCTTATATGGATGTGAGGTTTGGGGTTGTAGCATCTCTAGAGAATCCTCGAGAAAGATTGAGCAAATCCAGAAGCGTTTTATAACTTATAACCTTAAACTTAAAAAAAATACATGCTATCCTATTCTCCTTATAGAAGTGGGTCTTTCCCCTATCGAGAGCCTAGCTATGACTAGGCTTCTGTTGTACAAGCACAAGCTCAATAGCATAGGAGACCATAGACTTCCTAAGCTAGCTTTAAATTCTAGCCAAAACCACCTAAGGCTTAAACGAGGTTGGTATAAAGACACCAGGCCTGGTTAAACCTTTGGGAGATGGTTAAACCATTGGGAGATCGACGAGAATGTTGCATTGCAAAACATTAATAACATTAAAAGAATTTTTACTTCAAAGTTCAAAGAAAAAATGTGGTGTGAGAAAGATCTAGGAGCTAAAAGAAAATTAAGATATTATAAGGAGGTCATCAACCCCCCCTAGAAGATCAAAAATATCTATCTATTTTAACTAGCTCAAAGAAGAAAATTAATATAGCCAAGATTAGAATGAACTCTCATGAGCTCCATAGTGAAACATGTCGTTGGACAGTTCCTAAAACATCATGGATGGAAAGGATCTGCCATCTTTGTGAGAATATGAACATCGAGGATGAAAATCACTTCCTCTTAGAGTGCCCGGCATACAACCAAATTAGAGCTCAATTTCATAATCTTTGTTGCAATACTGACCTTCCTAGCCTTTTAAGATGCCAAAATTATAGTGAGCTCATGAGGCTTCTCTCCAAGCTTTTTGAGCATAGGAATAAAATCTTAAATCAAACTAAATAACTCTTTTCTTTAGGTCTGATTGGTCTCAGTGGACGTTAACCACCATCATCGTCATCAATATTATTATTATTAATAATAATAAAAATTAATAATATATGAATTAAATATATATATTTTAAAAAAATATGTGATAACATTTTAAATTAAAGAATTTATTTTATTTTAAATTGGACATACTTAACTTTTTATGTTTATAGGCATGTCTATTTTAGAATAAGACTTCTATAAATTTAGTTTAATCATGAATAATTCTAAGGTGAACGGTACTATTTAACTTCCATAAAATATTTTTAGTAATTATATTCATATATAAAAGGTTATAATTGATTTCAAAAATAGTTTTATCATTTCTACCACTTTAATTAAATTCATTAATTAAAAAATGTCATATGAGTAAGTGTCTTATAAAATGAGTTATGGTTTTTGGGGCATGTGGTATTGATAATCCCCATGATATTAGTTCATCATATTATAAAAAAATATATTTATAGGTTAAGAATTTCCACGATTTTTTGCTATAAATCTCTTATGGTTACTTATGTTGTTACATATTTTTTAAAATGTATATATGTGTGTGTGTGTGTGTGTGTTTAAATCATATATTAATTATTTTAATAATAATAATAATAATAATGGATTTTCACTATGGTCTACCTAGAACAATCCTCTCGTAGAGGAATTGGGGGCATAGCTTTCTACATTAAGAAGAACATCTCCCCCCATGCTAGGATTTATAAAAACGACCCTTACAACCAATATAGTTGGATTGAGATTACTAACATTAATGATGAAAAGACCTACATAGCAATCTGTTATGTCGCCCCCATCAATTCTATCTTCTATAAGGAATCTAGATAAAAATAGTCCTTACAATGGTTTAGAGAATGATATTTCTAGCCTAAGGAATGAAGGTAATATCTTTTTAATGGGTGACTTTAATACTCGAACTTCAAGCAACCAAGCTATTCTTCTAAACAATCATTCCAACCCCAATCCTCTTTGGTTATACAAAGACCTTACTCTCGCAAGCCGGTACAAAAGGAGCTCTGAAGACATCGGGGATAATTTGTTTGGGTTGAAGCTAGTCAAGCTCTATAGTGCTCAGGATCTCATAATTTTCAACCGTCTAAAGAAGTGACCCAATTCTAGCAAGATGACCTGCATCCATGGGCTTCGCAGCAGCGTGGTAGACTATGTTATTTCTGATCTTCCTTTATACAAAGAAATACTAAATTTTGACATCTTAGACGCGCACGAGCCTGACTCTGATCATAGGCCTTTACTCATAACTCTCAAATTTTTCATGCATAGAGATCCCATTGAAGGTAATCCTTATAGTCAAAAGAAATTAATCTTTGATAGAAATAAAAATGATCTCTATCTAAATGAATTAAAAACTAATTTTCTTCCTTTATCTAGTATAGGCAATATAGATGACCTCTATCGTAATTTTACTACAACCCTCTCATATTCTATTAAGAATTTCTCAATTGAACTCTGAAGTAATAAAATAAATAGAAAAACCAACCCATGGTATGAAAAAGATCGTAAAAGTGCGAGGAGAGAAATTAAGGAAGTTGTTGATGAATCTCCCAAAATTGACAAGATAAAAATCTACAAAGCCCTAATTAAAAGGAAAAAAAGGCTATATATTCGTAAAATACAATAGAAAATCTTACACCTCTCTAAGGTGGCTCCTAAGAAATTCTGGAGGTAGATTCTAACTAGGAAAACTAAAGATAATAATAAAATTTCTTTACACGACTGGAATTCCTATCTTAAAAAGCTTTATGAATCTCCAAATGACAAGGATAACTTTGAAACCTTTCTCACAACGAAAGAAGTTTTCTCATTAGAAGACATTGATTTTGGGGTTAAACGCCTGGAAAATGGGAAAGATAAAGACATTGAATGTTACCAAGAAGAAATCTTAAAAGTTGGAGGTCGTGTCCTCATCCCCCACATCCACAAGATTTTCAACCAAGAAGTCAAGCAAGGGTTCCCTAAACCTTGGACTCAGAGCCTCATTATCCCTATTTTAAAAGTAGGGATACAAATAACCCCTTTAATTATCGGAAAATTATGATCAACCCTCTCTTGGCGAAGTTATATGTTATTATTTTGGAAAAGAAGTTGAGCATTTGGTTTGAAAGTGAAGGTAAGCGGGCTAAAGTCCAAGCAGGTTTTAGAAGGCATCATTCAAGAATGGACCACCTCGTTACACTTAGGATCATTGTGGAGGAATTCCGCAATGATAAATCCAATCTCTTATGTTGCTTTGTGGACTTTTGAAAGGCTTTCGATACGGTTCATAGAAACAACCTATGGAATAGATTAGAAGAGCTAAGTGTTCCTTTCGAGCTAAGAGCGGCTGCTATAAGATTATAGGAGAATGTAATTGCCAAGTTAAAGAGAAATGAGGGGTGGTCAAAAGATATTAAGTGTAATATCGGAGTTAAACAAGGTTGCCCCCTTTCCCCTACCATATTTGGCATTTACATCAACAAGCTAGAAGGTTGGTTAGAGGAAGTAGGATGTGTTGGCATGATCTTAGCTGGGATAGTCTTCATCCTTCTTCTTTATGCTGACAATATTGTTCTTTTCACAAGGTGCCCATCTGATATTGATAAGAAACTTAGACTTCTTAAGGATTTCTGCTCTACCATGGGTATGTCTGTGAACACTCACAAAAAAAAAGTTATGATTATTAAATCCAAGAAGGACACTTACGCTAATTTTGTGTATGACAATAATAACTTGGAGGAAGTGTCTTCTTACAAGTACCTAGGAATTGATATTCATCGCAAGCTCAACTAGAACTATAGCATTCAGAAAAGGATTAATGGGGAGTGGAAAGCTTATTTTGGTCTTGAAAATAATTATAAAATGACAAACCTCGTAATGTGGGATAGAAAGAAGTTCCTCTTTGAAACTTTAGTCACTCTTGTTATCTTATATGGATGTGAGGTTTGGGGTTGCAGCATCTCTAGAGAATCCTAGAGAAATATTGAGCAAATCCAGAAGCGTTTGATAATGTATAACCTTAAAATTAAAAGCAATACACCCGATCATATTCTCCTTATATAAGTGGGTCTTTCCCTTATCGAGAGCCTAGCTATGAGTAGGCTTATGTTGTACAAGCACACGCTCAATAACATACGAGACCATAGACTTCCTAAGCTAGCTTTAAATTCCAGCCAAAACCACCTAAGGCTTAAACGAGGTTGGTATAAAGAGACCAGGGCCTTGTTAAACCATTGGGAGATCGACGAGAATGTTGCATTGCAAAACATTAATAACATTAAAAAAATTATTACTTCTAAGTTCAAAGAAAAAATGTGGTGTGAGAAAGATCTAGCAGCTAAAAGAAAATTAAGATATTATAAGGAGGTCATCAACCCCACCGTAGAAGATCAAAAGTATCTCTCTATTTTAACTAGCTCAAAGAAAAAAATTAATATAGCCAGGATTAGAATGAACTCTCATGAGCTCTAGAGTGAAACAGGTCATTGGACAGTTCCTAAAACACCATGGATGGAAAGGATCTGTCATCTCTGTGAGAATATGAATATCGAGGATGAAGATCACTTCCTCTTAGAGTGCCCCGCGTACAACCACATTAGAGCTCAATTTCATAATCTGTGTTGCAATACTGATCTTCCTAGCCTTTTAAGATGCCAAAATTATAGTGAGCTCGGGAGGCTTCTCTCCAAGCTTTTTGAGCATAGGAATAAAATCTTAAATCGAACTAAATAACTCTTTTATTTAGGTCCGATCGACCAAATATTGGTCCCAGTGGACGTTAACCATCATCATCATCATCAATAATAATTTATAATTAAATTATAATTTAGTTATTTTTTCTTATTTATGTGAGATGTATAATAACTTAATTGTTTTGATGTTTATGATGGTTTGATACTTATTGACATTTATTAGTCATTTTATTTATATGGTTGTGACAATTTTTTGAATTAATTATTTGAGATAAATTAATTAAAAAAAAATAACTAACTTGGAAATAAATCTTAACCATTGATATGCTACTACAACAAATATTTCAACATGTTTTTGGAGGTTAAATCTCTACCACCTACCTATCAATCAATGATAATTAAATTAAAATTCTCTAAGACTTATTGTGAAATATATATGCTTATTGGGGTAATTATTTATGTAAATTTTTATTGAAATTTAATAGATTTGGATGTAAAATAGATTTAACTTCATTTTGAATCTATATAACTACTACTATGAATATCTCAACATGTTTTTTGAGGCTAAATCTCTATCATTTACCTAATAATTGCAGATAATTAAATTGAAATTATGAAAGGCTTCTCAAATAAATATGTTTATTGGGGTAATTATTTATTTATATTTTTATTGGAATTTATTAGTTTTGGATTTAAAATAGATTTAATTTAATTTTCAATGTCCATGATTTATTGGGGTAAATCTCTTATGCTTAAGAAGCCTGTTTCATTTTTTCTTAAATGTGTATATGTTAAAGTCGTAAATTAATTATTCTCATAGTTAATAATAATAATAATAATAATAATAATAATAAAATTATAATTTACTTAAATTTTATGATTTATGTGAGATGTATGATAAAGTAAGTATTTTGATATTTATTATGAATTAATGTTTATCAATATTTACTAGTTGTTTTATCTATATGGTTGTGACAAATTTTTAAACTAATTATTTGAGATAAATTAGTTAAAACCAAAATAAGTAACTTATAGATAAATTTTAACTCTTGATATGTAATTATCACTGTAAATATTTCAACATATTTTTGAAAGTTAAATCTTTACCCAATACTTAATCATCATAATTAAATTAAAATTATGAAAAACTTATTATGAAATAAATATACTTATTATAAATTTAAATTTAATTATCAAAATACCATGTCAAGTGATTATGACAATCCCAAAGGCCTATTAAATAGTTGTGACAATTAGATAGATTAGTAAATAATTGTGATAACTTTTTAAAAAAGATATGTTGAACTAAGATGAACTTATAACTATATGGGCTTTTGTTTTTGTTTTTTTGTTGGTTGGAACTGGGTTTAAAAAAGTGTTTAGCAAGACGGGAGGGAGCCGGGATTCAAAATTAGTTATCTATTTATCCAATTAAATTAAAATTATGAGAAACTTATTATGAAATAAATATACTTATTATAAATTTATATTAATTATCAAAAAGATTACGTCGAGTGATTATGACAATCCCAAAGGCGTAGTAAATAATTGTGACAATTGGTAAATAATTGTGATAACTTTATAAAAAAATATGTTAAACTAACATGAACTTATAACAATATGGTTTTTTGTTTTTGTTTTTTATTGGTTGGAATTGGGTTTCAAAAGAGTGTTTGGCAAGACTGGAGGGAACCGGGATTCAAAATTAGTTATCTACTTATCCAATTGCAAGTTTAAAGTATGCCATATTAGACCTTACTTCTTTCTTAGTGACATCCATCGAGAAGGCTGCAAACTCCTTTGAGTAAATCTCTTTATATCGTATTCTTCAAGAACTAAATGCGAAGCTAATGGTTTGTGAAAGGAATTTTTTTCTTTTCCCTTGGATATGTAGGCCTGTAAAAGGAAGCTTTAGCTCTTTGCCTTGGATATGTAGGCATATATGAATTTGAAAACAATAATGAGGTTGTTTCTACGACCACCCATCTCTCCTTTTAACATGTGTTCTTTCTTTAATTATGTGACCATTTTGGTATAGTTTGTCTAAAATCTCTATGTATTAATATCATGATAAAGCCATTATCTCAGTTTTGGATGCCGTTTTGAGTTTTAATGACTATAGAGCTTCAGTATAACCTAATATGAGGGTCATTGAAATCATGGATACTGCATCTTGAGTCTGGCAGAAAGCCATAGAATGATACAGAGTTCTGCGTACAACTTTGGAATGTCAGTTGTCAAGGCTAGCCTTATTTTTTTTTTTTTGGCTATTTAATGCACACCATTTAATGCGATGTGTAGTATATTACCCATTTTTAAATTTAAATAACTTTAAATTTAACCATGAGCAGAATACTGCCCACCGCATAAAAGGCCAATAACCAGATAAATAAGCTTTGCCCTTCCCACGGAGCTGGCATGGGTAAATCTTAATTTATCCCACAAGTTCACAAGCTGAAGAGCAGAACATTGAAAGCATGAAGTTCCTATCTCTTCTTAAACACAAAAATTTATCGATTAGCGTATTGTGGCGGGTGGAGGATTATCAAAATAAAGTTGGACGGCGACCATGTCACTGTACTCTCAATTGGGCAATGCCTACTGACACGACATGCCACTATCAAACCAACTCGAACGGACTGAATGCAAGACTTAAGTCGACTGAAACGAAATACCACTCTCAATCCAAATTTTGTCTGAACCACTAACATGGTGGTTTGAACCACTTGTGACATTTAATCTTAGAGTGTCAATTCTACCCTTATCACAACAAACAACTAAGTCTAGCTTTTTCCATTAATTCTAACACTCCCTTTTAATGTAGAAAGTGTACTTAAAAAATTTAGTCTCAACTAGGCTTACAATACTACATAAAAATCTTGGTAATAGAGTTTTCATTTTCGCCTTCTAGGTTGAGAGTCCATGCTTGTTCATTCCTAGGCGAGGCTTCATCTTTACATTTCTTGCCATGAGGTAGTGATAGATCTTCTCCTTCCTTTTAAGTTTTTTTCTTCAAACACAGAATGCTTGAACTCTTATGCTCCTCGACCTTGATTGTAGGTTGTCATTCTTTATATCACTACTTCCGATGTCAAACAACTGAACGTCAGCCATTTTGTCTTAAACATTCATTGATGCAACTTCTATGTTGACTTCATAAAGACATCCTGTTTCAAGCCGTGCTTCAAGAAACTTCAATTCCTCTTCAAGTTTTGTTGCTTCTTCCTTGTTGTTGTTGCTAACATCTGCACACTGAGAAACATTCATGAGCTCATCATAATTTGAATTCTTTCCAGCTTTGTCTTCTTTTGTCAAGTCTTTTCAATCAACTTCATGTGGCTCGTCCAATTGATCTTCAACAATATGTTCCTCTTTACTTCCTTCTTATTCTGAAACAAATTTTGCACTTTGATACCATGTTAAAAACAAATAATCTATTAATTAAGTGGCTCTTAATTAAGTTGTTCTCCAGGTGAGATACCTCGAGAGTGCCCAAGCACTCCACACACATTGTCCTTTATTCATTCAAAAGAACACTACATATAGTCTAGTACATATAGTCTTGCACACTAACAGGGTGGTTTGAACCACTCCCTAGTTAATAGGGTCGACACCTAATCTTAGAGTGCCAATCCTATGCTTATCACAACAAACAACTAAGTCTAGCTTTCTCCATTAATTTTAACATTTGGTAATGGGAATTTGTATTTAATAGATTTAATTTTATATATAAATTAAATGGCTGATCAATATTTAGAAGTATCAAATCATAGTAAATTACTTATTTAACCTAAAAATATTTATTTTATAATAATTAATTAAGTCATAATAATTTTATTATTGTTATTATTATTAATTATTAAAAAAAATATATACGAATTAAATATATAAGTATATTTTTAGAAATTATATGATTATATTTTTAATCATAGAGATTCACTTTATTTTGTTTAGGAAATACTTAATTTATTATCCACTTAAACGTGTTTATTTTGAAATAGGATTTTCATAATTTGAATTTAATTATGAATATTTATTGGTTGAATCGTACAATTTAACTTTCATACAATATTCTTGGTAATATTCATATATAAAAGTATGCGATTGATCTTGAAAGTAGTTTGTCCTTCCTACCATTTTAATTAACTTGCTTAATTAAGAACATATTATATGAACAAGTGTCATATGCAATGAGTTATGGTTTTTGGGGCAAATGGTATTGATCATCCATGATATTAGCTCATGATATTATAATAAAACCTATTTACAAGTTAAGTATCTCCGCGATTTATTGGGGTGAATTTCATATGGTTATGAATCTTGTCACATGTTTTTTAATGTGTATATATGTTTAACTCATATATTAATTATTTTCATAATTAATAATAATAATAATAAATTATAATATATTTAAATTTTTTGATTAATGTGAGATGCATGATAAAGCAAGTGTTTTGGTGTTTATCATGGATTGATGCTTATCAACATTTACTAGTTATTTAATCCATATGATTGTGATTTTTTTTTTAAATTAATTATTTGAGACAAATTAATTAAAAGGAAATAACTAACTCAGAGATAAATCTTGACCCCTAGTATGTAACTATTTTTTTTCTAAATAATACTAATTCTATTTATATAATTTACTAGTACAAAACTACCTCAACGTCATCTGTGAAAGCCTGAACGCTGGGCTTGATAGAAATGATGTACAAAACAAGTCTGGACTGCCCTGAGTGGGAAACCAGTCCTTTTAAGAAGCAGTTTGGCTTCCCTTGGAAGGGAAACCGGCCCAAAGTCCATACAATTTGACATAACAAAAAATATATGCTAAAGATAACATTCAGCATTGTCAGCTGAGCCTTGAAACATAGAAACAAAAAATTCCTAAAATGATTGAACAGTAGTACCAATGAAAGCTAAAGGCCGTGAGAGTCACTCATCATGGGCTGGGGACGACGGCTCCTCCAAAATTCTATACCAATACTCGTCCATGCTGTCTTCCTTGTCTTCTTTGGGTGCGCCTTTCTTGTCATCAGCGTCTTCCTGGTTGTGCTCTTTTCCCTGGGAAGAATGAACGATACCGGTGGGCGTCTCAGAGCTCATGGCATCATCCTTGGCCAGAGTGGGAAGGGGGAAGGGCCAAGGGGAGGGGCCAAGGGGAGCAGCCTCTTCTCTGAGAGTCACAGTGACAAAGGCTGTTATAACAGGCCTATCTAGGGAACATTCAAAGCAGAAATCTGCTCTCTGAGAAGATTGATGCAGGGGAATACTGGTAGACCCACGGGAGGTAGGAGGAATTGCAGGTCTGGAAGGGTCGATAGAGGGAGGCTGAGCAGGCTGGGTGAAGTGGACACTTTCTATATGACAGGCTCGACCTCTAAGACTGCGTGTCTCCGAGTAATGACCCCACGTGGCTTCTTCTGAGGAGGAATCAGAAATCGAGCTAATTGAGGGCCGAGAGAAAGTTGCACGGCCCCTGCTAGAACCACGCCAGCATCTCATTCTATGGCGAAGGCGCGACATGGAAGCAGAGGCAAGCTGGGAGTGCCTTTGACAGGTAGAGCAGGCAAAGAGCGAAGGAAACCTATAGATATCAACATAATGGGCACGATGAAAGGAATTAGCACAACATAAAACACTCTGGGTGAAGTGGTTTCCCGGCAGTGTTTCCAGGCATCCAAGGAGCATGTAGCAGTGTCCTGTTTGTGTGCGAGCGCTAGGCTCAGCACAACCAGGAGGGCAGGCACCACTCAGAGGAGGCGAGGAACCACAATTGTCATAGTAGCAAGCCGAACAGCCAAAGACAAATGCCATCGCAGGTCGGATGAGCAGAGCGTGTTGAAGAAGAAGTTGGGCAGGAGGAGTAAATGCCATGCGAGCTGGCTGAATTAAGGCACCATAAATGAATGTGCAGGGGGCCATATTGCCACCCCACGTGAATTCCTTTGGGAGTTGCGTAGGAACTGACGTCCCATCACCCAACACTGACATCTGCATCCGGAGCCCTAGTATGTAACTATTACTAAAAATATTTTGACATGTTTGTGGAGGTTAAATATCTACCATCTACTTAATAATCACTAATAATTAAAATTAAATTAAAATTCTCGAAGGCTTATTCTCAAACAAATATGTGAATTGGCATAATTATTTATTTATATTTTATTAGAATTTAATAAATTTGGATTTAAAATGGATTTAATTTAATTTGTTTTTTAAATGGTTATATATATGTGTGTGTGTATGTATTTTGGAATAAGGATTTTGTAATTTAAATTTAATTATCAACAATTATTAGGTGGATAGTAGTACGTACTTAAACTCCACAAAATATCCATAGCCTTAAGAGATAGAGGGTTGAGTTTGATCTAAAAATAACTATCCATTTTTCTCTTTTCAATTTAATTAAAAGAATGCCATATGCAAGTGTCAAATTTGGTTTCCATTAGGTTTTATTTATAACATTGAAATCTTATTATACCTTTTTCTCGCATGGTATTATACATTCAATTTTCCCTTTGATCTAGTATTACTTTTTCTTGACCAGTTTTTTTTGCATCTTCTCCATATCTTAACACTATGGATTGAATTTAATTACTTTTTTAATATTTAGATTCATTTGTTTGCAACATGATTGGTTCAGGGCTTATTCTATAATGATTGTATTAAGTACTCTTGTCACAACTACACATATTATTTTCCCATCATCTTTTTGCTACTGCAAAAAAACAGGACCTTCTAGCATATATCTTGACAACATGATGGAAGGTGATAACCAATACATAACATTACATCAAATACATGAAGTCGAAGAACATGCATCGTGGATCAATGTAATGGTATGGCCATCTGAGTGCCCCATATGCCAAACCAAATGTAAGCATAGTGTTTCGTCCACGCAACCCACCCTAATCACCTAATTAAACAATTAATTGCATCCTCCCGCATGCACACAAATGGTCAACACCTCATTAAACAATAAAAAAATAGGTCGTCCTCCATGTAGAAGGCCATAAATAAGAATGATTCAACTCTTCTACAATGCTTAAGCCATTGACCTCTCCATTGGTGTCCTTTAGCTAGAAAACATCTTGTTTCTAGTCTAAATGGGCAGAGAATAGAGGTCGACCTCTAGCAAATTGATTCAAAAACTGCAATGCTCAATTATCTTTGTTATCACACCAAATACAGACGAGCTAAGCTAGGTTGTGGGGAAGGTATGAACTGGAATCCATCCATTCATCATTAAAATATTTATATATAGACATATATGTTTTAGCATTATATTATTTGTAGCTTTCTGTGCTTCACTCAATTTCACCTTAGATGTTACATAGACTCGCTTTTTAAAATTAACATTATGTTATAGTATTGATAATTATTTTACCTTGGATATTACAAAGGTTGTTTCTTTCTATATTTGGTAGTGTTTTTGTTGCGCCAGTGTACCAAATGACACCTCTTTAGTGGTAGGTTGTTTCCTAAAAATATGACAAAGAATATTATGGCGTTGTTAATGGAGAGACTAAAAACATAGTAAAGAAAAACTCATAATGTAAGTAATGCATGCAATAACATAAGTTCAAAAAGAAACACACAAGATAATAAGCTCAAATAGAGCAAAAAATCCAATACAGTAATGGAGAAAACTCCCTTTATTTGTTGCTGGTAGTTGAAGAATACAATGCTAACACAATTGCAGTGAGTCCTTTGAGCTATGAAGCTCAAATAATCTTAGCAAGGGTTCCCCTTTCCTTGGTTTCCTTGCAAGATTCTCCTCCCTCTCTCAAAAGGAATATGAGAACTCTCTAATGGAGGAGTCCTCTTCTTCACTAGGATGTTGGATGGCGAACATGATAGTGACTTCACTCCTCTTGCTTCAACAATTGAAAACTGGTTTTTCTATGGTAGCAATTTGGCCAGCATAACAATGCCTCATCCCTTGATCTTCCCATGGTTTGTTTATATAAAAAATTTTGAACTCCTCTTCCCTTTCTTGGCCCAGGAGTGATAGTGACCCAAGAGTAGGACAAGAGATTACTTTGAGGGTTGCATATCTATAGGGAGACCTCAAGGTGACTATCCTTGACTATCATTGAGAGAGAATAAAATCCACAAGTGTGGGAAGTGGTCCCATATAGTGACTTTTTTCCATCCCCAAGACCATAAAAATATCAAAGGAATATGAGTGTTGTGCACAAAAATTCTTTGTTGTTGGTGTGTAGTCCTCCAAATTCTCAGTGAGCCTTACGAAATTTTTAAATTTGTGTCCTTCATAATGTATTTCTTCTGAAAAATATTTATTTGCACTATTTTCTTGACATTTTCTAATGTCTTTTTCTTGTACAAATTTCTGGTGATAACAACCTCCCCAAAATGTATGAGGTCTAGGAGGAAACGTATAGCCAAAATACATCATGTTTTCTTTTCTGTTTGATATTCTGTGTAACCCTTTTGAGAGAGAGACTGAGAGAGAGACTAACTTGTTGTGGAGATAAGCAGGGGAACCCTTTTTTTGAAGTAAAAAAGTGACCATGCTCTGTTAGGAAACCTTTAAGTGATAAAATAAGAAATTTTTCTACGATGCGGGCATGTCCCATGCTCGTGATGATGGCTAGTTAATATAATTTGACAGATTTTGGTTCTGTCAAGTCACATTGTGGTAGGTGACCTACTTTTGGTTGATGGTGACAATTGTTGACGCCCTCAAGAGCATTTTTTCTTTGAACAAATAGGTTGAATGTGGCACCCACATTCATTTTCAGGGTATAACACTTTTGGATGAGGTGATAAATATACGCTTGGTTCTTTGACTTCTGGGAACCTTCCCATGTATAATTATTTAATAATTGTTGAAAGAGATGCTTATTAATACATGTGTCTTCGACTAATTTTGATAGAGTGCAGTGGTTATCAAGTACGGTGCCACCTTGACATGAAAACTAGTGCCAATATCAAATGTCAGGAGGATTGATTGAAAATATGTTGATTCAGATGTATCTATGGCCAATACTCGAAGTAATATTATATTTTTCATATAAATATTCTTCAAATGACATGAATTAAAAAAAAAAAAAAGAGGTTTTACCTAAGATGCAGTATGGAGGTGGCAAATGGGCCAGAAAATGATTTTTTTTTAGAAATAGAATGAGGAGGTCCAGATTGAAGATGATGAAGTACTAATCATTGTGCCTTTTGTGGTTTTACGATTGGATGCCTTGAGCTCCAGTTTTGGGCTCCCAAAAATGGTGAAAAGGGCGATATATAGGCAAAAATTGCCCAATTTCAGTTCATTTGTGTCTTTTGAGCTTTAGAGGTGAGAGATTGTGATTGGATCATTTCTTGTTGTTGTGGTAAGCTAGAGCACCAGGGATATGTGCCGAGAGTATCAGGTAGCAGCTAGAACTTCACTATTTTCATTTTTGTCATTTTCATGGTAGGTGGGTTGTACAGGGGTGCCTTGTATGACCCTTTTAGCTTGTATTTATGGGAATCACGTGGCTAACTCTAGGAGATTCACACCGTCGACACACAAATATTTGGTATTTGTGCATCGAATTCATGCAAATGGCGCTTTCAGAGATGTCGACCTCCACATCTCTGTTAGACATAGATGCGGGGGTGACAAGCTGATTTAGAAAATAGGTGCGTCGACCGAACTTGGTGGTTGACGCATCTGTGAGACACATAGGCATGTAGAATGCACACCACAACATCTCACAAATGCATTGTGTGTGTGTCTGTGTAGCTAAAGAGCTTTCATTCCTACTTATGATTTTTTGAGCTTCCTGGGGATTAAAAAAAAAGGATATTTTTTGGCTTTTTTTGGTGGTAGGATATTGTGGAGGGAGAGGGATTGGCCCACCCTCCATACCCAGGTGATTCAATATCCACGTGCTCGCTAGAATTAGGCGCGAAGGGTTTCTATCAAGCTTCTTGAGAACCCTATTCTAAGGTCACATGACATATTTTTACGATTATTGGTTCGTTGTTGGGACTAATAAAGGTGGATCATGGTGGTCGTCAGGCCGACCTTACATTATTGGCTCAGACATACATTTATTTTTTGATTGTTCTCTTGCCCCATGGGGAAGTGATACCCCTTCCACTACCAGGTGGGGCCGTCAAAATTAGGTATTTGGCAGAGGAGGTTGGTCACTACAGGCCCAATGTTATCTCTGAGTGGTGCGTTGTTGTGTCCCTTGTTACGGATTTGAAAGAGAATGCGGCTCTATCTATGATAGTACACCTCATAGGATCGTCTTCGCCTCAAATGGTATCAGGGCTACATATAGCGGTCTTGCAGAGCTTCAGGAAGGGAATGTTTTGATTGGACTCGCCTGGTAAACTGTGGCATAGTCACTTAGTTGACCAATGTGTAGCAAGGTCGATAAAAGACATTTTCTTATGGAAAAATTTGATGTTGTATCATGTATGAATGGGTTATTATGCTACAACCTTTTGTTACAGTGTTGCTTGGCCCTCCAAGGGATCGTTGGATTCGTAGATGGGTGCTTGTCATTCCCCGTCATGGAGGGGGTGAGGCTAGTAGGTATTGGGATGACACTATAGAGGAGTGGTTCGAGTCTAACCCTCTACTGATTCTAGAGTTCCCGTACTTTGGAGTGGATGTGTGGGGTGATCTGAACATGGATCTTCCACCAGATTATGGTTGGGGGCCTGCAAGTATGAACTTTATGTTTTCTGCATTTGAGTATTGTTTTCATGTATTTATGGATGTTAATTTTATGATGACATTGATATCATGTTTTTTTACTTTGTAGATGTGGGACAGACAGGTTGACCTTTTTCCTTGTTAGTCGGCCATGCTCGGAGGAGGAGGGGCGTGCCAAGTGGTGAGTGCTGGTATTACACCAAGAATGTTGTAGCTACAAGAGGCTGTCCTACTTTACTTTATCAACCCGAGGTTCGTAAAAACTTGGAGGTGACAGTTCTATATACACAACATATGAATTATACTCATGTTATCCTCTTCTGAGCTCTATAAAAGGGTGTTATTTACAGGGTTTCTGGATGAAGTCTATGATACTTCTGAATTTAGACCTAATGCTACAAAGGATTCAAATCAAATACTCTCTCAACAATAAAATAACTACTCTATAGCAAGAAAGAAGACCTGACTACTCAAAAATGAAATAAATCTACAGATTAAGCTATGATAAGAAATGGAAGAAAACTAGGCATATTGCATGAAGTAAATTTCTGAATTGAAATTCCATAAAGGAAACTAACCTAAAATACTTTCCTACGCTAAATGGCTAAAAACACTCTTTCCACTTCGTGTTCTATATATCATGATTTTAATCATGCAGCTAAGCATGCCCTAACTATGCTTGTAAATGCATTGTTTTGCATCTAGGAGGAGAAAGTGCTATGGTGGATTGGGAAAGGCTTGAACTCGTGGGTGCAAGTCTAAAGATGTCTGCGTGGTTTTGGTAGGTCTGGATGAGGTGGATGGTGGTTTCTGAGCTTAAGGATGGGTCCACTAGTGATGGCAGTGATGGTGCAGGTGTTAAGGAGAGCCTTCCAAACTTATCAACAATGATTTCTAACTCCGGAGGAGTTGGATTCAATTCTTCACTTTCATTTTCATTCATCAAATTTGAAAAATTTGATTAATGAAATCTACCAAAAATTCCACAATATGATCTTTGGCTTTAAATAAAGTGCTTCTAAATCATTTTAAAAGCTCTTTAAATTAATCTCTTATAACCCAATTTTCATTTCAAACAATGTTGGCTCATACCTGAAGTTTCCAATAACGTTGTCTCATACCTGTCACAACACTGAACTGATAGAACTGCAATTTCTGAAACGCTGAACTTTAATATGCCAGAGCTCTGCGTTGTTGGCTGTAAAACTGCTTCTTCAAGGCTTAACTTTCTGATTGCTTTGAAGTCGAATTACACAGGCTTTAATTCGATTCACCCAGAAATTCATCGCTCTGCATCAAAGCTTGAAATCGGCTTCTATACATCGACTTATCAAAACTATACATAAACAGAAATTGATTCCAGCAATCAAAATGAATTGCTTCCTTTCAAACATACTTCTCTCTATGCTGAAGATTGTGTTTCAGCAACATTAACAAACAAAATGAATTACTCTCTATGCTAAAGATTGTGTTTCAGCAACATTAACAAATAAAATGAATTACTCTCTATGCTGAAGATTGTGTTTCAGCAACATTAACAAACAAAACGAATTGCTCTCTATGCTAAAGATTGTGTTTCAGCAACATCATAGATTCTTCATTGGTAACTTTTAAAGCCAGAATCACATTGATTCTTGCCAATCAAACCAAAACGCTTATACAATTTCTTATTGATATCAGAATTGATCTCTGATATTAAAGAATTAATCCACACTAAAAAAATGTGTTTATCTTAATAGAGAGGACGCAGGAATATAAGCATCTGTAAACATAAAGAAATATTCATAGGGTCTGCGTTGCACTCAAATTGATATCGAACTATGTAATTCAAGAATTTAAAAAAAGATCAAGACTTATCTAACAGAGACTACAGAAGTTCAATTGCCCTCAACTCGTACCGAAATATCACACCAATAAAATTTCGAAGATAAAAGATCTCCGGGGATTGCCAGTATGATCCAATAATTCAGAACTTTGCAATCTTTATTAACTTCAATCCTTACAATAATTCCTCACGGCCAACTCCGAATTTCTTCATTTACAAAGATTCTAATTTATAGTTTTATTACAAAAGAGAGACCTCCGCAATTTAGGATCAGATTTCCTAAATTGAGACAAAATCCTACTTGCCCAATATCCTCCTAAAATCTATCAACTGCAACTAGATATGCTCAACAAGCTCACACCTATTCAAACTACTTATCTCTAAATACTCTCCTAATTTATTACAAAAAATAATAATATTAAATTGTTTAAGGAATTCAATTCTCTCAATAACATTGACTTTCACCCATCAGTGAATGAATTTTAACTCAGCTAGCCACAACATGTGAACAAGCTTTCACATTGCTGGCTAGAATCTAATGCCCCTACATCAGACTCCCAAGGAAAAAATTCTTCATGGGCTCCTGTCCATGAGCTCCTTCACAAAACTGCCCAAATTCTGTAACATAGCTTCTGTCATCCAAGTAGCATCTTCAATTGGTTGATCTTTCCACTTGATCAAATACTTGAAATACTCTCGTCCTCTGGTTCTCTTAAAAAAATTATTGTCTAAGATCATTTCTGGTTGTAATGATTGCGCTATAGGTAACTGTTTTACCCAATCAATCTGCTCTTTTTCTTCTGGTCTTTCATCTATGCCACCATCTTCATACCTGTACAAATATGCAACATTAAATATTAGAGATATTCCAATATCAGATGGTAATTCAATTTCATAGGCATTAGCAGAAAATTTTCTCAAGATTCTGCATGGTCTTATCTTTTCAAAACTTCAGCTTGTTATACTCTCTTTTTTGAAATCCGTCTTTCCTCAAATGAGCCAAAACTAAATCACCAACTTCAAATTGAACTTCTCTTCTGCTCAAATCTGCTCTTCTTTTGTACTTGATACTACTGTCTTGTAGCTGTTGCTTTACCTGCTCGTGAATTGCTTGAATCTCTGAAGCAAATTCTTCACCTTCAGCGCTTCTCAATTCTACTTTTCCCAAATTTCTCAATTTAGAAACTCCTCTTGGGTGCATCCCATAAACAATATGGAATGGACTCTGTCCTGTACTTCTATTTGGTGAATCATTGTATGCATATTATGCTTGTGGTAAGATATGATCCCACTGCTTAGGATGTTCTCCTGCAAGACTTCTCAAAATATTACCTAAACTTCTGTTTACTACCTCAGTCTGCCCATCAGTCTGAGGATGATGAGCTGAGCTGAAACTTAGATTAGTACTGAGCTTATTCCACAATGTCCTCCAAAAATGACCAACAAACCTAGTATCTCTATCAGAAACAATGCTTTTAGGCAACCCATGTAATCTAACAATTTCTTTGAAAAACAAATTAGCAACATGAGTAGCATCACTGGTTTTATAGCATGGAATAAAATGTGCCATCTTTGAAAATCTGTCAACAACAACAAAAATTGTATCATTCCCTCTCTGTGTCTTAGGCAGTCCTAAAACAAAATCCATATTTACCATATCCCAAGGTCTGTCTGGAATAGGCAATGGAATGTACAAACCTGCATTCTGGCTTCTACCTTTGGCATACTGAAAAATTTTACAATTCTTCACATACTTTTCCACTTCAGATCTCATTTTTGGCCAATAATAGAAATGACTCAGCTACTTATAAGTTTTATCAGTACCAAAATGTCCAACAATTCCACCACTATGCTTCTCTCTAATGAGATTTTCTCTCATGGAACAATTCGGTATACATAATTGATTTCTCTTGAACAACAAACCTTCTTGCAAGAAATAATCCAACCACTGACTTCTATCAATCAAAACAGGATTCAAACATGCTTCAAATGCTTCCTTGAAATCCAAATTTGTTTTATACAATTCCTTAAGAAAATCAAAACCTACTACTTCAATTTGACTTTCTTGGACAAGAATGTTCTTCCTACTCAAGGCATCAGCTACCTTGTTTGCCTGGCAACTTATGTGTTTTAAAACAAAGTTGAAACTTTGAAGATATTCAACCCATTTAGCATGTTTTTGATTTAACTTAGGCTGCTGCATAATGTATTGCAAAGCATGATTATCTGAATATAGTACAAATTATTTAGACATTAAATAATGTCTCCACTTTTTCAATGATTGTACTATTGCATAAAACTCTTTGTCATAAGAAGAGTATTTTCTCCTTGTGTCATTCAGCTTCTCACTGAAATATGCTACAGGCATATCTTCTTGACTTAATACAGCTCCAATAGCTTCTCCACTGGCATCACACTTTACTTGAAATGTTTTAGTAAAATCAGGCAACACTAATACAGGTTTCTCTGTTATTTTCTTCTTTAAAAATGAAAATTATTTTCAGCTTCAGCAGTACACTTGAATGGATGTTTGTCCTACTTTATGGTTTCAATGATTGGTGCATTAATCTTGCTAAAATTCCTTATGAATTTTCTGTAAAAACTAGCAAGTCCATGGAAACTTCTTACCTCAAAGACACTTTTTGGTGAAGGCCACTCCACAATTGCTCTGACCTTTTATGGATCCATCTTTAATCCTTTAGCAGAAACAACAAAACCCAGATACACTAGCTCTTCCTTCATGAATGAACACTTCTTCAGATTTATCAGCAACTTCTCTTGATGTAATTTCTTCAAGACATAGTTAAGATGCCTTAAATGTTCTTCTTTTGTTTTGTTGTAAATTAATATGTCATCCAGATATACTATTGCAAATTTACCAATAAATTCTCTTAACACTTCATTCATGAGCCTCATAAAAGTGTTGGGTGCTTTTGATAAGCCAAACGGCATTACCATCCACTCATACAATTCTTCATTTGTCTTAAAGGATGTTTTCCATTCATCACCTTCCCTTATCCTAATCTGATGATACCAACTTTTCAAATCAAGTTTTGAAAAATATCTCGCTCCACTCAAACAATCCATTAAATCTTCAATTCTAGGCAAAGGAAATCTGTACCTGATTGTTATTTTGTTGATTGCTCTTGAATCGGTGCACATTCTCCAGCCTCCATCTTTCTTCGGGCTCAACACTGTAGGTACTGCACAAGGACTCAAACTTTCTCGAACCAAACCTTTGTCAACCAATTCCTGCACTTGCTTTCTGATTTCTTCATTTTCTGCTGGAGTCATTCTGTAAGCTGCTTTGTTCAGCAAATTTGATCCTGGAATCAAATCTATCTGATGGCTGAATTTTATTATAGGTGGTAACTCATTAGGAAAATCATCCACAATTATATCACAATAATTGTCCAACATTTCTTGAATTTCAATTGGTAAATCAGAAATTTTTGTAGAGGTAAGTACTACTTTAGGCTTGCAAACTAAAGCAAAATTTACCTCTTCTTCTTCAATCTGCTGCAAGTAATCCTTCCCACTCAGCAATAAAGCCTTTGGATTAGACTTTTTGCTTGATGCTTCTCCTTCTTCTATTGGCAACAATGTTTGATACATACCATCCTTGAAGAACTTGTAAGTATTTTGCTTACCATCATGCACTGCTCCTCTGTCATACTGCCAAGGTCTACCTAGTAGTATGTGACACACATACATAGGCATCACATCACAAATTATCTTATCTTTGTAGCTGCCCATCTGCAACTCTATCTCACACTGTTCTTTCACAATCAACTGATGGCCCTTCTGAAGCCATGACACCTTGTAGGGTGTTGGATGTTCCCTTGTCTTCAACTTCAATTTCTCTATCACCTCTATAGAGACCAAATTGTCTCTGCTGCCACTATCAATGACTAGTTGACAACATTTCCCTTGAACTTTGCATACACTTCTGAACAAAGTTTTCCTCTGTGCTGGTTCAGCAACTTCCTTTGCTTGCTTCAGCAAAACTTTGTTAACAACCAAATATTCTCCCTTCTCTGGCACAATTTCTCTCTCAGCTTCAGGAATCTTTGTGGCTTCTTCAGTGTGAGAAATAATTGCATTTCTTTGGCTTTTACCCACATTCTCTTTCTCTGGGCACTCAAAGGCTCTATGTCCCAATTTGTTACATCGGTAACATCTTACCTCTCTTCCTCTACTTCTGCCTCCTCTTCCTCTGTGGGAATTCCTTCTGCCACTTGCATCACCATCTATCTGTGCATGCTGAGGTGAGCTGCTGCCAGCTCCATCCTTTGGTGCTGTAGATCTCCCTCTACCACCTTCACTTCCCTTTCCTCGGAAAGTACCTCTTCCTTTGGCAAACTGCTTTCTCAACAGTTTCTCTTCAGCTTTCAAGGCCATTTGATAAGCCTCTTCAACTGACTTAGGAGACAAAATATTGATTTCATCTTGGATCTCCAATCTAAGACCATTTACATACCTGGAAATCTTCTCTGTTGTGTCCTGGATTTGTCTAGCTCTTATGCTCACTTTGTAGAATTCTTCTGTGTACTCTTTCACAGTCATTAGTCTTTGTCTAAGATTCTGCATTTTTCTAAACAATGTAAGCTGATAATCACTAGGCAAGAATTTACCTTTCAGTTTGGCCATCATTCTGCTCCAACTTTTGATTGGTTTTTTTCCAACTCTCCTTCTCTCTGCTTGCACTCCATCCCACCAAAGTGTTGCATGTCCCTTTAATCTTGTGACTGCAAATTTGACTCTCTTGTATTCAGCCATATCTTCATAATCAAATCATTTATTCATCTCATTGATCCAGTCTATCAACTCTTCTGGATTCAATCCTCCTGCAAAAGCTGATACTTCAAGTCTAGGCTTAGATGTAGATCCTAAAACTGTCTTAAAGAATCTCATTTCAGGAGTAAGCTCAACATCTCCTCCTTCTTCTTCAGCTTCAGGTTCACTGACATCTTCAGGATCCCTTGGTTGTCCTATTTCAATTGCTTCCAATCTGGCTTGGATCTGCTGCATAGTTCCAGTACTTCTACATTAGCAACTCGCCTACCTCTTATTCTACCAGCAGCACCTCTACCAATTCGGACAGCCATGCTGGATTCCTTCTTCTGACTCTGGGAAGTCTACTCAATCTTCAGCAAATGCTTTGAACTTGGCTTTGATACCACTAATGATGGCGGTGATGGTGCAGGCATTAAAGAGAGCCTTTAAAACTTATCAACAATGATTTCTAACTCCGGAGGAGTTGGATTCAATTCTTCACTTTCATTTTCATTCATCAAATTTGAAAAATTTGATTAATGAAATCTACCAAAAATTCCACAATATGATCTTTGGCTTTAAATAAAGTGCTTCTAAATCATTTTAAAAGTTCTTTAAATTAATCTCTTATAACCTAATTTTCATTTCAAACAATGCTGGCTCACACCTGAAGTTTCCAATGCGTTAAAATTCCAACGTTGTCTCATAACTGTCACAACACTGAACTGATAGAACTGCAATTTTTGAAACGCTGAACTTTAATATGCCAGAGCTCTGGGTTGTTGGTTGTAAAACTGCTTCTTCAAGGCTTAACTTTCTGATTGCTTTGAAGTCGAATTACACAGGCTTTAATTCGATTCACCCAAAAATTCATCGCTCTGCATCAAAGCTTGAAATCGGCTTCTATACATCGACTTATCAAAACTATACATAAACATAAATTGATTCCAACAATCAAAACGAATTGCTTCCTTTCAAACATACTTCTCTATGTGCTGAAGATTGTGTTTCAGCAACATTAACAAACAAAACGAATTACTCTCTATGCTGAAGATTGTGTTTCAGCAACATTAACAAACAAAACGAATTGCTCTCTATGTTGAAGATTGTGTTTCAGCAACATCATAGATTCTTCATTGTATCTTTTAAAGCCAGAATCACATTGATTCTTGCCAATCGAACCAGAATGCTTATACAATTTCTTATTGATATCAAAATTGATCTCTGATATTAAAGAATTACTCCACACTAAAAAAATGCATTTATCTTAACAGAGAGGATGCAGGAATATAAGCATCTGTAAACATAAATAAATATTCATAGGGTATGCGTTGCAGTCAAATTGATATCGAACTGTGTAATTCAAGAATTTAAAAAAAAATCAAGTCTTCTTCTAACAGAGACCACAGAAGTTCGATCACCGTCAACTCATACCGAAATATCACACCAATAAAATTTCGAAGATAAAAGATCTCCGGGGATTGCCAGTATGATCCAATAATTCAGAACTTTGCAATATTTATTAACTTCAATCCTTACAATAATTCCTCATGGCCAACTCCGAATTTCTCCATTTACAAAGATTCTAATTTATAGTTTTATTATAAAACAAAGACCTCCTCAATTTAGGATCAGATTTCCTAAATTGAGACAAAATCCTACTTGCCCAATATCCTCCTAAAATCGATCAACTGCAGCTAGATATGCTCAACAAGCTCACACCTATTCAAACTACTTATCGCTAAATACTCTCCTAATTTATTACAAAAAATAATAATATTAAATTGTTTAAGGAATTCAATTCTCTCATTAACATTGACTTTCACCCATCAGTGAATGAATTTTAACTCAACTAGCCACAACATGTGAGCAAGCTTTCACATTGCTGGCTAGAATCTAATGCCCCTGCATCAACTAGTGCTGCTCCAAGTGCTACTACAAGAAAGTCCTAAATTTCTACAGGAAACAATCTGAGAGCAATCTGAGGTCAAAAATGGGTGAGAAAAGCATAGGGAAGGTGGAGTGAATGTTTGTTTGGATTAGTGGAAGGTTGCCTAACCCTTCGCCAAGCTCATAATCTCTTGAGAAGCCTATCTTTCACCTATAGGGTTTTCTCACAGTATGAAGATGAAAAATATGAAAACACGGTTGATAGCGATTTTGATGAAACTTGCAAGAAAACTACTTGTTCATGCAACAAATATTGGAAAATTCATGATGAAGGAAATGGAAAATATTAATTGAATTTGGAAAGAAAACCTACTTTAGCCTACAAACATAAATCTAACTCAACATTCTAAACGTGTTCATGACACTACAACAACCTAACTATTCATTCCAAGAAATCATATATACTAAAAATAATTTTTGGCCTGTGGAGAAGGTCTACCCTCCTCAAGCTTTGATGAAAAAGATGAGAGAGGGAGGCTTGACACACAACTTTATAAATTTATAAACCATTCTACTAAAATGTAAGCAAGCTTAATCTACAACAAAGAAACATGGAAGAAAACTAAAAATAGTGAATGAAAAAGTAAGAAAAATAGCTAAATACTCATAAGAAAACTAACGAATGAATACATAAGAGATACTAAGGCAAATGGATTGGGCCCTAACCCATAAGCCTAGCCCTGTGAAACTATATTAGTGAAGCATAATATGAATACTCATTTTATTGCAGAAAATAGTCTCATTACATCAACATGAAAGCATCAAAAACCTATTACAAGAGCTAAGAGTCTATTAGATTCCTTCAAATTTTGAATCATAATGAGTTCTTGCTCAGCTCTATTTAACCTAGAGGGTAGCTACGAACAACTCCCTAGAAAGTAGTTGATGTGTCCACTTTGATTGCATGTGAAGTGTAGCTTTGGTGCACTTGATATTGAGTTTGCTTGGTTGTCTTTGATTTTGAGTTGTTGGAGGGAATCTCGAGGATCCCTTGGTAGTCGTTGGTCAATAAGGAGGTGGGAAATCCACCTAGAATCTTTCCTTGCTATCTAATCCAAGCTTTAATGGAAAAATACTCATAAAAAAATGCAATATCTTCATGATTTTACTGCATTTAGCTCATGTTAGGCATTCGAAGTATGAAAATCCTTATTCACCATATACACTAGCAACATAAGACCATAATAAATTAAATGTGAGAAAAAGAGATATAATCAGGCAAAAAAGTGACAATTAACCCCTCAAAATGTACCTAATGATGGGGATCATCATCATCCCCCTACCAAATGGTTACTCATCGTCTGAGAAACTTAGTGCTCCTTTTTCATTTATTTCAAAGCTTTAATGGACCCTCTAACTTCCCAGGGAATAATTTTGGGAGTCCCTTCAGGAGGGTAAAATCGATCATTCTTTTCTTCTTCTTCCCACACTCTATTATGTTCATATTGATCTTTTCCATCACTAAGGCCCAACAACAAGGGTGGAATGAGATTCAAACCAAGCCACTAAATCTTTCTGGCCTTGAATAATGGTGCTCTTTCTAAGGAACCTCTCAATATTTTTGGTGTGTGTTACTCCATGTTTCTAAGGTTGTGAGGGAGGCTATTCCATTTCCTTTGACTAGCCATTATGCACTAATCTCCCAACAACTTAGAAACATCATCAAAGTGAGCCATGGCTTGAGCTTTTGTGTGGAGGTACTTTTTTGTAAGTGCAAGATTCCTTTCTATCTTAAGATGGTTGTTGATGACTCCCCTAGGGCTGAATAGTTCTGCCCGAATGTGTAAAGGTTCTTTGTTTTATCTCCTCATAACCATTCTTAATTATTGCACTTTGGTCTCTTCATTTACCATCCATGATGCCAATGCCATTAACTACATGTCTCCCATCCTAGGATTGGGGTCCCGACTGTTCAAGTCTATCAACACAAGGTTGTGCATGTAGAATTATTCAATTTTTGTGTTATATACCATACTTGATTGGTTGAAAAAATCAATTAAATGTCTGCAGTTCTGAAATAGTAAGGATCCATGAGAGGCCAGTGTTTTGATTTGAAATAGGAGCCACTGCTCCTTGAGGTAGACTGCATAAGAATATGATGTATATATATGTTGAATGACCTCCATGCAAAAATCTGCCATGATGGCCATTTTTTTGTCCTTTTGCTGAAGCTTAACATGCAATGCTACATTCTCTACTTGGGCCTTCTTAAGCTGCTATTTCAACATGGATTCTCTGAGACTAAAATTAGACAAACCCTTCCCCAACTTAGAAAATTTTCCCTTCATGACCCCTATGTCATGCACACCTTTGATTGTGGCAATCTTCATCCAATGATGAGTGCGTGCCCTTCCCTCTTCCAAATGATATAATAAAGGAACTATGAACTTCTAAGGAATCAATCTGCCACCTTCAATATAAGTGTAGTAGGAGCTGAGATTGGGTTGAGGGCTAGGGTTTGGCACTATTGCTACATCTTTGAGGACTAGTTTTGGTGAGGTGTGCGCCTCCTTGTCATCTTTTTCTCCCTCTTTTTCATTTTGTACTTCACCTTGTGCATTTTCCTCAACTTCTTTGACCTCTTTCCCATCTATGGTTGTCTTTTCTTCCTCAGCCAAGGTCTCTTTCTCCAATTCTAGGTCCATTGGACTTTCCTGTAGCAAAGACATAGTTTCCTATAGCAAACTTTTTTTTTCTTGTTGAAGATCCTATTTTTCTTGTTGATATAGATGATTCAGATGAGTATGAAGAGTAGATTTGAAGGAATAGGCCAAGAACTAGAGGCCTAAAAAGGGCACTTCAGCAAGAAAGAGAGGCATTTCCACCAAAGACATGACAGTGGATGAGCTCATACTAGAAGACATTGAGAAAGACAGGGAATATTGGCTTGATAGGGTCAATGGTAATTTGGAAAATTTCCTGAAGAGGTATAATAAGAGAAATAACATTCAGAGTCACATGGCCATGCACTATTACAAGAGAAACCAGGTCTATTAGGCAAAAATCAAGCAATTGGAGGCAAAAATCAAAGAAACCCTAATGGAGGAAAAGGAGAAGGGAAAGTTGGATTTTCTAGCTGATGTTTCCCTCATACGATAGAAATTCATCTCAGTGTCTCATAGAGTACGTATGTATAATTTTTGGGAAAATTTGGAGAAAATTTGGAAGATTACGAAGAATTATGGTTTTTTTCACTTTTTCACATAGTCAGTAGGTCAAAAACACAGCGTGACCTACACTGTGCATTTTATGGAGGCCTCCAAATGAAAAATGGCTTGCAGCCTTGGATTTTTCATCACTCATAAATCATTTCTATCCCTTGGGAGCAGAGTTTCAGCAAGATCTGGCAAGTGTAAAGGCCCAAAAGGCACTCAAAAACCACCTTTTTTCCCTCTTTTTGAACAACTTGTTGTGTTTCTGTAGTACCTCGTGGATAATGCATTTTTGAGTGGATAGGAGCAATAATTTTGAGTTCTTAAGAAATCTATCATGTAGCCAAGAGGAACATATTTGTCCATCATCTGTCAGATCATCATTTCAAACTTGTTAAGGCCTCCAAAACTCACTTCTCCCAATTTCGTTGTGTTTTCTCCTGACACGTTGTACTTTTGCTTGAATTCACTGTTTTTTCGTATGAATGTCAATATTTTGAGTTGAAGTCATCCATATTCGACCTCCACTAATGTAATTAGTCACTTTTGACATTTTTATGGTTTAAACATGTGTAATTATGTTGGAAAGAGTATAAATGAGATATATACATGCTTGTAAAAGTCATTTTTGGTCAAAGGTATCAGTTTTTATAACTGGGGAGAGTCTTGTTAACCTCCCTAGTCTTTAGGCTTTAGGTGAGAGGATCATGTGATCAGTTCCTCCACTGAAGGATTCGACCCTTGAGAGAGGGGAAATGGTTTTTTTTCTATATGTATTCATTTCTTAGTCTTTTTGATGGTTGGACATTAGAGGTTTGAGAATATTGTAGCTTGTTCTTTAGATTTTATTCAGAAATTTTGAAGGACAAGTTGCAACTATTATCTAGGAATTCATGTGTAGTGAGTTTTTGATGTTGTATTTTCTCTGTTATAGTATTTTATAAATGATATACATGTTCTCTTTACATGCCTTGCTTTCCTTAATGATCTTCCTAAATTTTGATAAGCAGAATTATTCATAATCTCTGTTTTGTTTGGGAATATCATTTTATGTTTGCTTCCTTCTGTTTTAATGAATTCATGACACATGCTCATTAAGATCCTCATTAATTTTCAAACCCTAGACTACACCAAAAAAAACTTAAACCCATCACTAAATAATTACTACCTTGCTCCTTTATATATTTTCAGTTGTAACCCCTTGGTATATTTTACCTAGCTACTTTGTTTAATCCCTGATCTAGCAGTAAAACCATCAAATTTTCAAAACCATAGAGCTTACCTATCTAAAATCTACTCCTCATCCAGTCAAATCCTTTAACTTTGATTTCATAGAGAGAGCCCGATCTGGTTTGGTAGGGATAGCTACCAAATTGAAAGGTCAGTTTGAGGTTACCTCCATCGACATCCGTTCTCAGCCTTCGGACGTTGTGGAGGTTAACAAGACAAACAAATGTTTTGTTATATATCTTGATGACCTTACTGTCTTTTCTAACTCAGATCACAAACATTTAAAACACTTGATGAAAGTTTTTGACAGGTATAGAAAATTCAGGATATCACTCAATCCCAGGAAGTCTTTATTTGCTATCAGAGAAGGAAAATTTCTCAGTCACATCATTTCTAAGGAAGGAGTCGTGATTAATATTAAAAGAGTATCATCAATCCAAGCACTTTCACTGCCAAGGAATAAGAAGGAGATCCAAGATTTTCTTGGAAATATTAACTTCCTGGGGAGATTCACTCCTAACTATGCTGAAATAGTTAAGGATATCACTGATATGCTAAAAATGAATCATGAAGTTAAGTGGACCATATTTGCTAGTTATGATTTTGACCAGATTAAAACGACCGTATTTGAAGCCCCTAATTTAGCCAGCCCTAAATATTCTAAACCCTTTAGCATGTTTTTCTTTTCCTCTGAAACCACTTTAGTTGTTCCCCTATTACAAAAGAATGAAGATGGTGATGATAAACCTATTTCATTTTTTCAATAAATTCATGAGAGACGCATAGCTTAAGTATGATATTATTGAAAAATAAGCTTACTCCCTAGTCCAAGCTGTAAATTCCTTCAGGATTTATGTCCTTCACTCAACCATTATTGCTTATGTTCCCAATAGTGGTGTGAAAACCATCCTGACCCAACGAGACACTGATGGGAGAAGAGGAAGATGGATTACCCAAATCTATGAATTTCATCTTAGTATCAAATGTAATATTCCCAATTTTCCACAAGATAATTGGAATATTAGAATTCTTAATTTTCATAATTAATTAAGTAAATAAGAGGGTGGAGGTTCCCAAAAACCCCATACATGAATAAAATCCACTTTTGATGTGTGTATGTGTATATTTCAGATCTATATCTACATTATGTAGTAGTGGAGCAGCTTCTTAATGTGAAAGGAGTGGACATCATGTCTCATTAATGAGAAAGCTCATGGAGGATGAAGCAGTCAACTAAGATCATGGAGGGAATCAAATGTAATATCATAGAGAATTCATGATGAGATGATGGAGAAATTAGTTCATTTAATGCACACATGATGGAGAGAGTGATCATTACATGTATACATGATGGAGATCATGGAGAGACAACGCAATCAACATGGAGACCTATGCCCAAATGTACAACGTAGTTATGAGGTGGGCCAAGGCATGAGAAGGTTCAAAATCTATATAATGAAGATGAAGGAAATATTAGAGGAGGCTTTGGTATTATTGATTTTGATCTATTTAGATATAGATTTTTCATGTGACATTTCTATGCACGCTTATGTTGTTTAGCTAAGTCTGCAGTGTTGTTTAGCACAAGGTGTTTCTAAGTGGAAATCCCTCCTTTACCCATGGGGGAATTCAAGTTCCTACTCTGGGAAGGTTATTTTTAGTTTCCATTCATCATCAGGCATTGGTGCCACATTTTCCAACTTTATGCAACCCATACATCTTCAGAAATAACACATTTCTACTTCAGGGTTTGAGAGGAGGAGGTTGTCCTTCAGTATTTCAGTTGAGGAATCAATGAAGGATTTGTCCTATCACCTAGAGCTTCAAGATCAACCTTCCAGTGTTTCAGATCTATATCAGGCATCAAGCAAAACATTATTCACCTCCATGCAACAATAGTCCTATCATGGATTGCATAGTCCATTCCTGTAGATCATTTGGAGGAGGGAAGTTTGTAGCACTTCAACTAGAAATATAGTTACAGGTCTTCCTCTCACTTTTTTCTCATCAAATCCATTAGTTTTGAGCCTCATATTCACATCTTGAAGCAGGAAACAACCTCTCCTTCCTATATAGCCCAGTTTACCCAGTTGTTGTGTTTACAGCAACATCTTGAGGAGGAGGGAGAAGGAGGAATATCTCAAGCTTCTAGCTTGGAGATCTGAAGGAGGGATCAACCCTCAAAGCTTGGATCTTATTGTACATCACATTTCATCCATCATATGATCAAATCTAGCTTCATATCTGCATAACCGAGTAGTCAAGGGATCAAACCCTAGAAGGGTGAATTTTCAATCTCATAGATCTGGAATTTCCTTTCTGGGTTATCTTGGGTTTCCATCATAGTGCCCAGGTCTAGAATATTGGCATCATTAGATCTCCATTTATCCATATATCTACATTTTCATTTTTATCCAATAGCCATATGTACATCATCTTCTAAAGGGATAGCACAATATTTTCTCCATCAACTCTCCAGTTACGCAGTGCCTGCTTTGGCATGATTCCAGGGTAATTCTAGCCTATCTATTTGGCTTGAGTACATCTATTTTATGCACTGTTGTATCTGTAATCCATATCCAATATTAATAAAAGGCTCAGTTATGATGTATATTTATGTGATGCTCATAATCATATGTAAAATTGTTGTGGTTTCAAATATTGTGTTTGTGTATTTATGCATTATTCCATTTTGGGATATTACAGTGGTATTAGAGCATGATGTTTGGCTCAGGCTGTGGACATTCTTAACAACATATGAAAAGAAGATAATATAGATCTCTAAATTATATAGGGATTAAGTTTTTTTTCATATCTCTTTAGAACTATGAAGGATCTCTCCAAGGATATCAATGAAATGAAGAGAGAAAGGAAAATAGAAACCTCAAGAAGGTTTCTGAATGAAGGAAGTCCTAGTACTTCTTATCAGCAGAAAAAAAGACCGAAGAAGCAAAGAGCTTCACATCATTATTCTAGATCTCCTTTCTTTGAGAAGGAAGGTTAATGGTATGAATTTTAAAGAGACTTGGGGTGTGAGACCCTAGTAAAATATCTTTCTGAGTACAAGTCACAACTAAGAGCATTGAAGGAGAATCTCTCTCTCCAATAGTTTTTGAAACTAAAAGAAGAGGGAGATCCCAAAGCAAAAATAGAAGAAAGAGGCATAGATTCTTCTTTCCTACATTTGATGGATCTTCCACAAGCACATTTAGAGCTTGGAGGGAATAATTGGCTACTTCATTTCTGTAATATCCTATCGCAGAAAGAGAGGCTATGGAGTTTTTAGTGGTACATCTAGAGGGTGAAACAAGAAATTGGTGGTTCAGTCACTTGTCCCATATGAAAGTGTCTGCTTATGTAGATTTTATTTTAAGACCGAAGAATAGTTATGGTAGAAATAAATCAGAGACATCTCAGATAGTGACATCTCCCATCATCAAGGAGATAGTGCATGAAGAGCCTAAGGAAGATGTCCTCATTATCACTCAGGAGGAGGAGCCTCTACCACCCCCACGAGCTATAAATGTACTTACATCATGAGCAAGATCACTTGCATCTTTGCAAGATGGTCTTGAGTTCTTGACATTTGAAGCCCCATGCATGATTCATGAGATGCATGGTGAGGAGGAGATAGATCCCAACGCTGCTACACTTGTAGAAGACCAGCCATCACTCTTACCATAGTTGGAGAGACTATTGCACCGGTTGGAGGAACTCTTGTGATCTTGCAAGATGTCTGTGAGTATCAGTTGATCCAAGGTATGCACCCACTTTCATCTCATATTGTTTCAGTACCTCATATTGAAACTTGATTGCATAACTAGGGGTTAGAACAACATGTTGATTTGCAACAAATTATCACTTCATAGAGGACCCTTGATCTGATCAAGGAGAACATGTATTGCTATCTTATTTTTTCATTGATGAGTTACACTCAACCATTTGAGTTGAAGCGTGGAGTTTTAGAAGATGGGATGACTATGATCCTATGCACAATGATTGGCTATGAGTTCAACATTGTGCCTTGCTATGATAAAACAGATACAACACTGTTAGTGAGAAAAAATGATGAAAAGAGGACCCTTTCATTGGTGGATCATTCCAATGGAAGCTTCATTCATGAAGCATTGGAGAATCAGATTATATATGGTAGATATATTGAGACGGAAAATATTTTCCCTTTCCAAGTTGACACTTTCTCAATGAGCATCTCATAGCTCAAAGAGAGACTTTTACCTACAACATATTCAGAACCTTATGGGTTTTGGAGATCCAATGATGAGAGGATCTCATGGAGAGACCTCAATGGAGGTGCACTTCAAAATTTCATGGAGTGCAAAGATATTCACATGGAGGATTTTGGTATTGTACATCGGGAGGATACCAAGTTTGATCTTGGCATGATTCATCATCCACATTGGGATGAATGGATCCAGATGAGGAGCAGGGGGTCTCCTAACTTCCTACAGATCTATGATACTGGGAAAAAAGAAGCATGGGTGTGTTGGTTGCTTCTGGGTGAGTATGGATACTACCCAACATCTCACATTTCCAGGATCCATGCCACATATATTACTGATGACATGCAGCAGAAGAAGGCATGGCTTCACTGGTTATTGATGAGAGAGTTTTGACATCGCATGATATATCTTATGTCCTTGTATTTATTTTTGTTTGGGATATGTCTCATGTCTTTACATGTATTTATGTTTGGGATGTATCTCATGATCATGTATGTACTTGGGTTTGGGACATTGCACAACTCTCATATGATGTGGCAACAGGGAGATTGGTTGTATTTGACTAATGGGACATTTCACATGTCCATTAGTATTTTTTCTCTCCATGACTTGCATCATCATGATGTAAGGTGGTAGCAAGAATCCTTGCTTTTGTGGTTACTATTGGGAGAGTATGGGATGATTTGTTCCTATATATTGGATGACATTGGTGGAGGATGTAAACAGGAGGCCTTATAGTGTTAGCTTTTGTTATGGGATTATGGCCACTACAATTGGTACAATGATGATGTGGTGTGGCAAAAAGAGGCATTGTTGCGGTGACTTCTATTGAGATAGTATGACTCTCTTTCTTGTTTTCATGATGATCAAGCATGACAGCATAATGATTTTCTGTTGTGGTTTTTATTGGGAGAATATTGTTTGACATTGTACATGTTTATCCATATGTCTCTACTTCTTGTTTTTCACTATGTTGATGTTATTTTTGGATCCTACATGGTCAATAGGGCTAATGATGAGAGCATTTATACATGAAATCTACTCTATGTATCATGGGTTGGAGAGATAGTTCATGAGTTGGGAATTTCCACTTTGGGAAGAGACCACTTAATTTTATGTATCTCATGTGTAGATAAGATCTTTGGTCATCATATGGTTGCCACTTGGAGATTCATTGATGAGGATGGGTATCTAAATTTTTGGAGGCCATTCTACACATTTTAGAGAGACAACTTTTGAGCAGGGCATGCATGACACATTGTGACAGATGTGGAGGCCTTCCATATGAGGATGCCATTTGGAGGGAGGACGTTACTGTAGCATCCACTTTAGTATTTTCTTGAGGACAAACAAGATTTTTCTGGGGAGGACTGTAATATTCCCAATTTTCCACAAGGTAATTGGAATATTAGAATTCTTAATTTTCATAATTAATTAAGTAAATAAGAGGGTGGAGGCACCCACAAACCCCATAGATGAATAAAATCCACTTTTGATGTGTGTATGTGGATATTTCAGATTCAGATCTACATTATGGAGTAGTTGAGAAGCTTCTTAATGTGAAAGGAGTGGAGATCATGTCTCATTAATGAGAAAGATCATGGAGGTTGAAGCAGTCAACTAATATCATGGAGGGAATCAAATGTAAGATCATAGAGAATTTATGATGAGATGATGGAGGAATTATTTCATTTAATCCACACATGATGGAGAGAGTGATCATTACATGCATACATGATGGAGATCATGGAGAGATAATGTAGTCAACATGGAGACCTATGTCTAGATGTACAGCATAGTTATGAGGTGGGCCAAGGCATGAGAAGGTTCAAGAAATATATAATGAAGGCAAAGGAAACATTAGAGGAGGCTTTGGTATTATTGATATTGATATGTTTAGATCTATATTTTTCATGTGACATTTCGATGCACACTTATGTTGTTTAGCTAAGTCTACAATGTTTTTTAGCAAGGGTGTTTGTGAGCGGAAATCCCACCTTTACCCACAAGGGACTTCGAGTGCCTACTCTGGGAAGGTTATTATGAGCTTCCATTCATCATCAAGAATTGGTGCCACATTTTCCTACTTTCTGCAACCCATGCATCTTCAGAAATAACACATTTCTTCTTCAAGGTTTGAGAGGAGGAGGTTGTCCTTCAGTATTTCAGCTAAGGAACCAGTGGAAGATTTATCCTATCACCTTGAGCTTAAAGATCAGCCTTCCATTGCTTCATATCTATATCATGCATCAGGCCAAACATTATTCACCTCCACGCAGTAGCAATCCTATCAAGGATTGTGCAGTCCATTCCTGTACATCATTTGGAGGAGGGAAGTTTCTAGCACTTCAGCTAGAAATCCAGTGAGGGGTCTTCCTCTCACTTTGTGCTCATCATATCCATAATTATTGAGCCTCATAGCCACATCTTGTATTAGGAAACAACCTATCCTTCCTATATATCGCAGTTTACCCAGTTTTTGTGTTTGCAACAACTGCATCTTAAGGAAGAGGAAGAAGGAGGAAGATCTAAAGATTCTAACTTGGAGATCTAAAGGAGGGATCAACTCTCAAATATTAGGTTTGATTGTACATAATATTTCATCCATCATATGATCAGATCTCAAATCTTCATAACCCAACAGTCAAGGGATCAAACCCTAGGAGGGTGAATTTCCAATCTCATAGATCTGGAGTTTCCTTTCTGAATTATCTTGGGTTTCCATCATAGTTCCTAGATATATAATCTTGGCATCATAAGAGCTCCAGATTTCAATAGATATGCATTTCCCTTTTCAACCAGTATCCATATGTACATCATCTGCTGAAGGGACAATGGATTATTTTCTCTAGCAGTTGTCCAGCTACGCAATGCCTGCTTTGGCGTGATTCCAGGGTCATTCTAGCCTAAGTATTTGGCTTGAGTGCATCTATTTTATGCACTATTGTATCTGTAATCCATCTCCAATATTAATAAAAGGCTCACCTATTCTATATATTTCTGTGTTGTTTATAATCTTATGTAAACTTGTTTCAGTTTCAGATATTGTGTTTTTGTAACAATGCATTATTCAATTTTGGGATATTACATCAAAACTACAAAGTTAGTAAAGGATCAAGGTTTCGAAAAATTCTTAGCTGAATCTAATTGTAAAGTATTGGGGATAAATTATATTTTTCAAATTTCAGATAAGAATACACAAGAACCTTCTCCAAACTCTCAAGGGGAGAATCCACAAGAACCTTCTCTAAATGTAGAATGGGATAATCCACAACAACCTTCCCAAGATTCTGAAGGGAAGAACACACAAGAACCTTCATCTTCAAATAAATCAGTTCCTATTCGTATTGAGGAAAAATTATTGTTGTCAGAATGGTATTATGATATTGTACATTTTCTTATTAACTGTGAGTGTCCTACTCAATTTTCAAGAAATCAATGTAAGAAACTTAAGTTAAAAGCTATAAAGTACTGTATCATTATTGGAAATTTATACTGGAAGGATCCAATCAATATCGCTTTGCTTTAATTGATAGAAAGTGAAACAGAAGGAATTATTGAGCAGTTTCATGCAGGCATATGTGGTGGACACTATGCCTGGAGAGATGCAACATATAAAATATTGAGAGTAGTACTCTATTGGCCTACTATTTTTTCACAAGTAGCAGCAAAGGTTAGAAGTTGCATTCCATGTCAAAGGTTTGTTGGAAAGAAAAAACTTGCAACACTTCCTTTGGTTCCAGTACTAATTTCAACACCTTTCTTATAGTGGGGATTGGATTTCATTGGGGAAATTAATCTAGTGTCAAGAAACCAACATAGATGGACTCTAACTGCAACAAATTACTTCCCCAAATGGGTAGAGGTCATTCCAGTTAGAAATACCACATACACTGTAGTGATCAAGTTCATTGAAGAAAACATTTTGTCTAGATTTGGATGTCCTTATTATATAGTAACTTATAATGCAACATCATTTAGTAGTGTGAAAATGATTGAATACTGTCAAAAGTATCAAATCTTATTACATTATTCTACTTCTTACTATCCACAGGGAAATTTTCCAACAAAGTCATCAAATAAGAGTCTGGTCAAGGTAATCAAGAAAATATTAGCGGATCATAAGAAGAATTGGGACAGTCATCTCATATATGCAGTTTGGGCTAACAAAATATCTCCAAAAATATCTACAAGCAAATATCCATTTCAGTTGGTTTATGGTAAAGAAGAAATTTTTTCATACAAATATAGCTTTCCCTGTTTTGAAGTTTTAGAAGAATTTAATGAAGAACTTGATGATTTTTATAGGAGGATCAATCAGGTCATTGAAATAAATAAAGATATGGATGAAATTAGATATAAGCTAAGGAAATATCAGAAAAAAATGAAAAGTATCGTTGATAGAAAAGAAAGAGAAAGATATTTCAGGGAATGAGATTTTGTTTTGAGATGGGATGCTAGGAGGAAAGAAAGAGGAAAACATGGAAAATTTGACAACCTCTGGTTTGGACCTCTTAGTATTGTAGAAGTCAAGGGTAATAATCATTTCATATTGTAGAACTTGGAAGTGTTAGACCCCTATATTTCATAGTATCACCAGGTGACTGATTATTTTCTCTTTGAAATTTTTTCATCCTTTACATGGATGTCAATATTCAAAATATTTTCCAAACAAAGAATCAAAGAAATAAATAGAGGAAGTAGTTAAGGTAGAAAAATAGCAAAATCAGAGTCTTGAACGAGATCATGTTGAGTCGTGAATGCTAAAGTAGGTCAATTCGTGAACACGGGGCAAGTATTATACAAAAAACTAAGAAATGGACGAGCGCAACCAAAGAAACAAGGTCCATAAACCACAGTAAGGGAGAAATGAGGACCGTTGGATCTAAGCAACAATCAATGGTAGAAATTCAATCGCAATCACAGATCTCAACTCTTATTTTTTTCAGGATGGGCACAAGCGTAAAGATAAATTTAGCGAAATGTGATTTGCGATGAGGTGGGACTCGTTCACCCACAACACACAAATAAGCCTCACCTGTTTCCCGCACTTTTCAGCTCGTAGGTTTTTAAAATTACCTCTTAAGACTTACTCCAAATATTGTTTCTTTGCCAATGCGATGAAGTGTTGCCCATTCACCCCTTCACCCACCACATATCCTTTCCATTTCAATTCCTTTAAAAAATCATTAAACCTTACCTTTTTTTCGCCTTCCTGCTTTAGCATTTACCTTTACTTTTCATCGTTATATCATTGCTTTACCTTCCATTTTCTCGATTTCCCCGATTGCGTTTAAAGTGGAGCCATCCCTCCACGTTACTCCTTTCTCCCCGTGATTCGAACTTCGCATATTTAGTATTTTAATCCTCGGTGCTTATAGATAAACCTCAAAAATTTGTGATTATGATGTTATCGGTCTCACCTTGCCTGCACGTCACCTCCCACTTTGAATTTATTCGTTGATTCCTTTTCTTATATCGTCAATTGAAAAAATTGCAAAATGCGATGTTGTCACAGATGCGATGCAACTCCAAGATAAAATCTTAACATTTTCAGGTCCGAGTTTATGAGTTTTAACAATGTTTTGTTTAAAAAAGGGTTAAAGCACGACAAAGAAGGATTCAGATAGAAAATAAAAACCATAGGTCGAGTCAAGAAGCAAAGATATTTCATGCAGAATTGTTATAATGACATAAATGGAAAAGGCATAAAAGCACATCAACACAGTTTCTAATCAATGAAAGAAGCTAGTCTTGCACCAGACTTAATTACCCAACATATATCTTTTGAAAACCAAGGCCACATGTCAGAGCCATCATTCATTGCCTCTTCGGGATCATCACATGCTAGCTTCAAGTCTACTTTTGATTTACGAAGAGCCATCTAAGTTTTTCATTCTCGAAGAGTTACCAAAATTAATTCCATAGGCCGCGTTTTGTCAGAGATTTTATTTGTTCAGGCCTTTCATGTCCATACCTATTTATTTTCAGTTGTTTGTAATAAATGAAGTTTTCCAAAGTAGATTAGGGAAATCAACTCAAGTTTTAGTTAAATACTTCTTGAATTTTCATAACCAAGGGTTGGAAAATTGGACCCTAGTGAAGTGTACATTGTAAGAACTATTGGAACTCCATAACTATTTGAGCTGGGAATCAATAATAAGAGACTGTTCACAAGATTCTTGAGCTATGTTAATGGTGATTTTTTTCCTCTTTATTAATTTTTTCCTTTTCCTTTTCATGATGTGCATCAATCTATCTGATTTCAAAATAGAAAATTTAGATTAAGATTTGCTAAAATAGCACCTTAATTTTATCTATGTTTGTTATCTTAATGTTTTCCTCTGAGACCTGAATGCAGAATTCAGAGACTGTCTACTCTGCATCTAAGTTTAGCCTTAATCTCCTTCTCCCATCTCATATTCACACTGCTAGTAAGATCCAGTCTGCATAGTTAGCTTGCCCTATGAATGCCCTTGAAAATTTGATGCACAATTTGGCCTTTTATGACTCCATAGCCCAATGGATTAGCTTTTACAGCCCTGTTTGTCCAACCACACCATCAATCAGACAAAAAACCCGCATTAATGTAACTATCCTAATATCAACAGTTAGAATTATCAAGTTAAATCATAAAAGAGAGAGAGAGACCTCTCTAAGTCTAGGAAAGCTAGGTCCTGGACTCCAAAGTTATTTGATGTTGTCCTCTATCATTTTTTCTTGCCAATATTACAAATTATGGAGTGAAAACATAATGGCAACCATACTGGGGAGTTATTGAAAAAGCTTAATATTTCATCAAGACTCAAAAACCCTAGTCGAATTACTATGTGATTTAAGTATTTTCTACAGATTGGTTTTTTGTAAAAATATTCATCCTTTTTGTGCTTTGGTTCTGAATTGTAGATTCCAAAAGAATATTTACTAGACCCTATCCTGACCCAAATTCCCCTGCAATAGTTGAAAATCCAGAGAAAATCCTAAGAAAAACTCCCAGATATGAGAATCCAACTATTAGCAAGCCTCTTGACAAAGCAAGTTCCCTCCCTGAAAACCTTGCAACCTTGTAGGATATCTAGTTCAACTTGCACTTTGAGAAAACCTTGTTTAGGACCAAATCCCAGAATTGGATAGCGGAGATAGTTTTTGACCCATCCATATTACAACAAAGCCCTACTGGGGAAGCCTATACCTCCAATCAAACTGACTTTCAGCTTCTCCAACGCTTTGACTCCCTTTAAGGTCTGTTAATAGAGCTCACCTCAGTTATTGATGATGCCTATATTCAATAGTCTGTAGAATTATTTTCTCTAACTGCAGTAGCTCCTTCTGTTATTTCCAAGTCTATTCATCCTGAGTGAAATTTCCAGAGTGTATCTACAACTCCTACCTTTACCTTGAACCTTTCCCACGAAAGTGCCCAAACCTCCACTCATACATCCATTTTCCACCTTCCTCCATTCAACCCTCCACCTCCCTTGATAAATCCTCCTCTTATCAACCCTCCTTGGGTTTCCCCACCACCAATCATGCAGCCTGGTATGCTCCATTAGTTATACCCCAACCCCTGGTGCCCATGCCATAGGATTATCAATCCAAAATCCCACATTTTGGTGGAATTGGTCCTAAAACTGCTCAACAACATGTGGACAAGATGAATGACGCTTTTGACTACCAAGAGATAGAGGATGAAACTATTCAATTAAGAATTTTTTCTCAAATTTTAGGGGAGAAGTAAAAAAAATTGTTCAAGGGCTTGAGCCCTAATAGTGTATAAGACCTCCCTTCCCTTCACTAGATATTCATAAATAAATGGAAATCTAAGAAAAATCCTCTCCAAATATTTTCAGAATATGAAAAAATCAAGAGAAATGTTGGAGAGAGTGTCCAATATTATTGTACCAGGTTCAACTGTGTATACAATGCCCTTCCTCCTCACACAAAACCCCCACGAGGTTTATCCTTAATGAAATTTTAGATGGTTTCGACCTAGAGAGGGCTTATCAGCTGAGAGAGAAATATCCCACTACATTGGAAGACATGCACATAGGTGCAGTACGTGTGGAAGCAAACCTGATTGCAAAAAGGCCTAGAATGAGAAATGAGAAGAGTGTCACTATTAGGGAAGACTCTGCTGGCTCTGGTAATATTGATCGCCTATTCAGAACCATGGAGAGAATTATGGAGAGGATCAACTTGAATGAGAGATATTTCCATTGCAAAAATTAGGCAACTCCTCAAAATAGAAACAAAAAATTTAGAAGAAACCCCCCTCAAATAAGACAGAGAGAACAGAGAGGACCTAACCAGAAAATTAGGCCTCAATTCTAAGAAAATTATGCTGATGAAGATGAGGGGGTGTTTGAAGAACTAGAAGAAAGTGAAATTAATCATATGGGGTGCTTTTCCTCACCGAAGAAGAACAATATTTATTTTCTTTGACTCAAACTGAATTGGAATTTGAAGAGTCTGAAGATTATAAACAAGGATTTGAGAATGCCATCATGGAGGTGCATAGACAATATAATCTCTAAAAAAAAAAAAATTTGGATATTCCCAAGATAAATAATTATGAAAACTCTACTAAAAATTCCCCTGAAGCTGATCCCAATAAAGCATCAGAGAATTCAAAGAAAATTACTAAGATCGCTGGAAATAATGATCTAGAAAGAAACACTATTAGACCAGTGGTCAACCCTAGCAAAACTATTCCAGCTAATGTCCCTAAGACAACTCAACAATCTCAAATTGTTCCAAAAATAGTGCCTGAGAAGACTTATTAAAATCTGCCAAAGAAACAGACACCATTCAACATTGAGAATGAAATTTCCAAAATAAAAATCTATGTCCCCCTCACTGAATTGCTGACCGGGGTGTATATAGGTCCCAAGTCCTAAAAGCATTGAACATAGGAGAAATTATTGATATTGTCAATCGAAATAATGACAAACCTGAACTTTTTTTTGGGCTAGAAGTAGAGGGTAGATTCCAGGAGGGATGTTTTCCCCCATTTTATCTTAGTTCAAATGTTCATGCTAAAATACTCCATAATGCCATGATTGACTTAGGTGCATCTCATAATTTCATGCCAAAGGAAATTATGGAGAAACTTGGCCTGGAGATAACTAGACCCTTCAAAGACCTGTACTCATTTGACTCCAGCAAAGTTAAATGTCTAGGACTCATAAAATATCTCTGTATCACTTTAGCCCAGATACCAGCCAAGATTCTGGTGATGGATATAGTGGTGTCTGACATCCCTCCTAAATATGGTATGCTTTTATCATGCTCATGGGGAGCCAATATTTCAAGCACCCTCCAAATGGATATGACTTATGCTACCATACCAGTTTTTGGCCCACGAAGGAGATTATATAGGGATAATCTAATGAAATACATGGTGAGCAGTGAGGAAAAGCCTCATAACTTCCCCTTGTGCTCTGTCCACTCTGACCTTGATTCATTTATTCTTTACAATGATGAAAATATTAATGAACACATAGCTAGAGAAGAATAAGACCATAAGAGAGAAAAATCAGATCAAATGGAAATTGTGCAACACAAGTATAAACCTAAACCCTTTTGTAACATGAGTTTTGATGGTTCTTGTGGCAAACATGGCTCAGGAGCAAGGGTGTGGGTGTGTAATACTAAAAATAACCACACATAAGGTCATTCATACAAGCTAAAATTTTAGTGTACCAAAAATAAAGAAAAATATTAGGCACTCCTTTTGGGTTTACAACTACTGAAGAAATTAGGAGCCAAAGGAATCTCTATTCACGGGGACTTTGAGCTGGTAATTAAGCAAATCAAGGGAGAATATTCAGCCAAACATCCTAGATTGAGAGCATACAAGAATGTTTCCCTTGACCTCCTAAAAACATTTAAAGAATATGACCTTGCTGCAGTTCCAAGAAATCAGAATACCTTGGCTAATGGGTTAGCATTTTCAGCCAACACTTGTCAATTACCTCATCCTAACAAACAATATATAGTGCAGGTCAAACACCGCTCAGCAGTTCCCGACAATATGAGATATTTGCAAGTATTTGGAGATGACAAACAGATTGAAAACTTCTTGCAATCCAAGGGCGAGTTTGAAGATTCTAATTTGGACCTTAACTGTGAAGAAGACTGCTCCATTAAAGAAAAAATGTGCAGGGAGGAACCTCCTCATAATTATGATATTAATTTTTCAGCAAATAAAGATCTACATAGGATAGGATGTATGAAGATCCAGAAAAGGAGGAATTTGAATTACTGGAATTCAGAGAAAACACCTTCCCGAGAGGACTTGTCCCTTTGGAGGAACTATTTGATTTCAATGATGTGGTTAGAAAACCAAAAATGGAAAATATAGAGGAGTGCAATATGGGTAGTGATCAGAAGCCCAAGATGATAAATTTATCAAATACACTACCATCATCCATAAAGAAGAAATACATTGCTTTGTTCAAAGATTTTATTGATGTGTTTTCCTGGAATTATGAAGACTTGAAATGATATGATATTGATATTATCCAACACGAAATTCAAGTCAAGGAGAACCATAAGCCTTTCAAACAGAAACTGTGTAGGATAAATCTTGTCCAAATTCCTCTAGTTGATGAGAAGATCAAGAAAATGTATGATGCCAAGATAATAGTCCCAATGAGGTATGCCGAATGGGTTTCCAATATTTTTCCTATGAGAAAGAAGACAGGTGAGAACATACTTTGCATTGACTTCAAAAATTTGAACAAGGCATCTCTTAAGGAAAACTACACTTTACCAAATATGGACCACATATTGCAAAAGGTAGTGGGATCCAAAATAATCTCTCTGCTAGATGGATTTTTAGGGTACAAACAAATGCTAGTGTATCCAGATGATCAACACACAACAGCTTTTACTACTTCTTGGGGAACCTTCATGTATGTAAAAATTCCCTTTGGATTAATAAATGATGGTGCCACTTTCCAAAGAGCAATGGATATTTATTTTTCAGAAGAAATTGGTCTTTTCATTGTGATATATCTTGATTATATTACAGTATATTCGAAAACTAATGAAGAAAATTTGGCCCATTTGAGAAGAGTTTTTCAAAAATGCAAAAGGTTCAGTCTATCTTTGAATCCTAGGAAATCATTATTTGGTCTTGAAGAAGGAAAGATTGTAGACCACATCATATCTGAAGAATGAATCAAGATTGACCCCAGTAGAATTGAAGGCATACTTCAAATCAGTCTTCCTAGAAACATCAAGGAGCTACAATCTTTCATTGGAAAGATAAAAAATTTTAGGAGGTTTATACCAAACCTTGCATAATTCTTGAGGAATATAACCAACATGCTCAAAAGATATTCGGGATTCAAGTGGACAAGAGAGGCTAAACAGTCCTTTGACTTGGTAAAGCAGGCACTTAATATATCACCGGTCCTAATTAGCCTTGATTTCACCAAGGATTTCATCATTTTATCGTTTGCATCAGTACACACAATTGTTGTGGTATTTCTAGAGAAAAATAAGGATGGAAAAGAGCAGCCCATAGAATTTTTCATCCAAGATTTAAAAGATTCCCCTTTGAAGTACAATATCATGGAAAAGCAGGCTTTTTCCTTGATCAAATCACTGAAGGATTTTAGATTTTACATTCTGCACTCACACATCATTGCATTTGTGCCCAATACAGTTGTCAAAGGAATCCTAACATAGGATCCTGATGGAAAAAGAGGCAAGTGGATTGTTGTCATCTTGGAGTATGATTTAGAGATCAGACCCACCAAATTGATCAAGGGACAAGGATTAGCCAAATTGATGGCTGAAACAAATTTTCAAGCACTAGATATTAACATGATTCATTCATTGGATGAACAAGAGGAGCTGGAAAATCAACCTATTAAGGAAGCATTCCTAATTTCTTCCTGGTACGCAGATATACTATATGTTCTATTTCATTTAAATTCTCCTCCTGGTTTGTCCAAAACAAAAGCTAGATTCTTGAAATTGAAAGATGTAAAATTCTGCATCCTAGAAAATGTTTTTCACTGGAAAGATTCTGGGGGCATATTGCTTAATTTTTGCTTCAAGAAGATGGAGATAGGGTCATGAAATAGTTCCATGAAGGGGATTGTGGAGGCCATCTCTACTAGAAAACCACTTCTAACAAGATCCTTAGGGTTGGTTTCTATTGGCCTACTCTCTTCCCGGATATCCACAAAATGATAGCTACCTGTCATAAATGCAAAATTTTTGAGGGGAAGAGAAAGTTTTTGCCTCTTCCTTTACATCTAATCTCTGTTGAAGCTCCTTTCCAGTATAGAGAAATCCAGCCTTCCTCCTTTTCCCAGCATAAATGGATCCTTACTGCTAAAAAATATTTTACCAAATGGATAGAGGCCATGCCTCCCAAAACTGCTACTGACTTAGTGATTATCAAATTCCTTGAAGCCAACATTCTGTCTAGATTTGGTTGTCTTAGAAAAATCATCACAGATAACGTTGTTTCTTTTAAGTCTAGAAAGATGGTTTTTTTTTATCACAGATATCACATTTCTTTGGGGCATTCAACGACTTATTACCCTCAAGGTAATGGGCTAGCTGAGTCCTCCAACAAGAGCCTGGTCAACATCATCAAAAAGTTGCTGGAAGACAACAAAAAATCTTTGCATAACAAATTGGTGCATGCATTGTGGGCTAACAAATAAGAAATCAATTGGCATGTCACCATACCAATTATTCCATGGGATGGATGCAGTGTTGGATGCTAGTCATCAAACTCATCCAAGAAGTGCAAACTGAAGAAAATGATGTACAAATAATAATAATTCAGACCATTTAGCTACAACATTCCAGAGAAGAGGTGTACAACAAAACTCAGGTGGTGCAAGAAAATATGAAGAAGATTTTTGACAAAATAACAAAAGAAAATGATTTCAATATTGGAAATAAAGTGTTTAAATGGGACTCCATAGAAGATAAAGGTAAACATGGAAATTTTGACAACCTGTGCAAATGCCCATACATTATTCATTCTTTCAGAGGAGATAATGCATTTTTCTTGCAAGAGATGGATAGAACAAAGTTTTTTGGAGTTCCTACCAATGGCAGGATGCTGAAACATTATTTTTGTTAAAAAGCTCAGATTAAACTTTCATCATTGTAAATACCATAGTCCTACAATTTTCAAAAAACACCATTGGACAAGGTTGAAGCCTGAAGTGAAGGCCATAAGCCTAGTCTGATAAGTAGAAAAAAAAGAGAAAAAAGAAAGCCCCACACAAGAAATAAATATATTTGAAAGTGTTGCAAATCAAAGTGCTACTTCTATTGAAAAGAGTTTTTGTGCAATCATACAGTTTAAGCATGATTGTACAATTTTGAATTTTCTGATGATAGGTTAGAAAATGAATATTTTCTAAACCATTTAATCCTGGCTTTTGAGTAGTTAGGTAGAAAATGACATTGCTTCAATAGCCTAATTTGAACCAACAGGGGAAATAAGGGATAGGTGATAGGTCAAAAATTGTTAATTTTGGACAAATAGGTATGAAATCCATGTTATAATGCTTAGATGAAGATGCCAATACTTTTATTGGATTCCTTTTTCGGAGAGGTGCAAGATCGATCTAAAAATAATCTTGATCCGATGAGCAGAACATTTATTTTGAATTTATTCAAAATATGTGCAAGTTGGCTTGAAATGAAATGTAGGCTTGAAGCCCCAGCAGTTGTGTCACATACCGTCACTGATGGATATAAATAGGTCAACGTTGGAGGTCATTTTCACTCATCCATCACCTCACATTCTCTCTCATCATCTGATTGGTTCGATCACCTTGAATGCTCTTCTTTATCCACACGTGGGAAAATTCAGCAAGAAGAAATTTATGTTTTCGACCTAAGGTTTCAGCACAGAGTTGACCAGCATTGATTTTGGTCAACGCATGGTAACACTAACCCCAAATTTTATCAAAATTATGATTTCTACCGTTCAAATTTTTTGGCACAGAAATAGAGGTTAACTGTTGACTTTTGACAGGCATGCGTTGACTGTTTTCTACTGTTGTTTTGCGTTGAACATTGACTGTGACAACATTGACTTTCGCTGACTTTGGGTTGATTGATATTGCTGTCCATGAGGGTTGTGTGACACTTTTGGTTGGTTAAACATATTGAGACTTTACTGGTTGAAGCATCCTGTTGACCACCGTAATGCACCAACACACATATATTTTTGGCTTGTCTTCTATCAATCTACTGGTATGTTCTATCAGCATTTTACTTTCTTGTTTATGTGATTTCTGGTTGATATTGGGGATAAAAATTAAAGTTGCATCAAGCATAGAAAATCTACAAAAATTTACATGGAATGAAAGCTAAGGTGAAGACAAAGCCCAAGTTTGTAGCAATCACCAAAGAAGAGCATGGGTACCTCAAAGTAAAATGGCTTCAAAGATGATGACAAATTGACTGGGAAGGAAGACCTCCATTCTTAGAAGATGACATTGGAACTAATGTTGGAAGACCAAGATGTCATGGACTATGTGCAAGGTAAAATCCAAGAGCCTCCATCCACTGCACCTACTGCCACCAAGTCAAAGTATAGGAAGAGGTAAATGAAAGAAAATTTGATGATTAGAGACTCAATTCATAAGATTCTGGTCGTCTACGTCTCTGAGCTGGACACATCTAAGGAGATGTATGATAAGCTGGTCAACATGTTTAAGGCCAACAATGCAAATCAAGTCCTATTATTTAAGAATCAACTGAAGAATCTGAAGAAAGGCAGGGATGAGTTCATCCAATCATATTTTCTGAAGTTGACCGAAATTAGAAATAATATTCTACCTATTGGGGAGACAATAGCTGATCAAGAAATGGTTATCACCACAGTCAGAGGTCTCTCATCCGAATGACATGTATTCAATACTACCATTCTCAATAAAAATGTGATACCTGATTTTGATGAAGTACTATCGAGATGCGTACAAGAAGAGACAAGGATGAATGAATATGAAAATGAAGGAAATGATGCCTTCATTGCTCGTGTTAAGAAGAAGAACATTGGTTTTCCGAGGAAAAAAGGAAAAGCATGGGCCCAAGGGAATAAAGGTGAATGTTACACATGTCACAAGACCAACCACTATGCTAGAGAATTCCCTTGCAAGAAGGATTCTCCCGATGAGGATGACAACAAATACAATCAGAGGAATGGAAATCACAGGAACAACAGGTTCAAAGAAAAGATGAAGACTCCCTCTGGTGGAAATGGGCAACCTTAGAAAAGGTCAAGAAATTCCAGGTATGAGGAATCAAATGTTGTTGATGATAAAAGAAATGAATTCATTCTTGTATCAACCCTCTCTGTTGCATCTCCACCCACCACTATGGATGTATGGTTGATAGATAGTGGTGTCTCAAGGCACATCACTGGGTTCAAGGAAATACTTTCTAATATGGTTGAGAAGGATACTAATCTGAAAATTATCCTTGGACATAATGCCACATATCCCGTGAAAGGTGTTAGTGTCCTATAATAATAGGATTCATAATTTTTGAATTGAGTTTGATAGTCTTGTAAATATGTACATACCTTGATTTCTGCAAGTTGTTTTCCCATATTTGAAAATAATAATAAAAAAATAAAAGAGGCTAAAAATCCTAAAAGAAAGATCAAAGGACTTAGAAAAAACATACCCCAAAAGAAAAAAGAGATATAAATAAGACTTGAAAGTGAGCAAGTCAAAATGCCACTAATATTTACTTTTACTGCAAGAATAATGATTATGTACAGATTGTTCAAAATGCCATAATCCATGATCAATTAAATAGTTTAATCTTAACTTTTCATGGTTTGAATTTCATGTTTTAGATAGAGAATAAAGATATGTCAAACAATATAAACTTGACAAATCATAGATAAGATAGAGAATAAAATGAGGAGCTCAACACTTTAATCTGAGCCCTCCGATGAAATAAGGTTATACTTAGATAGTTTTTATGCTTTGAAAGAAAATTGATTTAGGGTTGCAAGCCTAAACACACCCATGAAAATGAAGTAAAAAGTGTTATAAATCAATATGGGTAGGTAGAAAGTAGTTGTGTAAGCATGTAATAAAGCATCATCAGGAAAAAATCAGTAATTTCACCTCCCCTACAATTATTCAGTATTATAAATTATCAGTTAAAGGGACTCACATCATTTCTCTGACTTTTTTTGGGATCAGACCCAGGCTCAGTGACTGATTGGTTAAAAATATTGAATTCCTACATAAAACCCACATTCATCAGCATTTATCCTTCATACATAATCATAATCCCTTTTTCCTAAGTAAAACCCCATTTTTTACTTAGTAAAGTGAAACCCTAAATAACAAATTTCATCTTCATTCAAAATCACTCAAAAAACCCATAAAATATATTTTATCCTAAGTTCAAGTGTGAAAGACAAAAAATGAGACAAGCTATACTTATTTGTCTATCTTTACACTTTACTTAGTGTTAAATTATGTATTTTATTCATTTCATATATTACACCTTTATTTCATATTAATTTCTAACTTATATGATTAATTCCCTAAAATATACCTTTCACGTATATTATTAAACCCTTTATATATTTTAAATAACCTAAAAAACCAACTATTTTAAAGTTTTAACCTATGTCAAAAGTCCCACGTAATGAACTAATCCCGCATATTATCCCGTAGGTTTAAACATATCAAAAATATAAAAATATATCCCGTCCCCCTATGGTTCTTAAACACTTGTCAAAGGTTTATTATACCATATAATATTAAAACCCGCCCCAATATATTGGTTGAAACCGTTGTTAAATGTTTTAATTAAAACATATATAAACATTACCCCCCTGCCTATCATATAAACCAAGATTTTAACTTTAATAAATATTTATTTATAAAGTTAAAAACTACACTGTTGCATTGATAAACCTTGGCCCCACTCCCAAATCCCGAGCATCTTCCAGATCAAATCCTGACCGTTCACAATCAAACTCCCAGATCTAAAGGTTGAAAACTCATATCATAAATAAAGTCACGCGTTCTTAACTATGTCATTTCTATGTGAAATAGGTTGTTTTGACTGTTTCTCCCTCCTCCACGTGGCTTATGTTTATTTGATTGCATGTGATTCATTTGAAACCGCTTACCACGTTAGACCCGCACGATAACTAGTCGCGGTTTCTACCCTTTGAAGCCAAAAACCGCTTATTTGCCCGATTTGACCTTCATTTATTGCAGGCCTAGTTCAACCTAATTTGTCTAGTAAACCATGAAAATACATTTTTATTCATTTCTTCTACGCGTATCAATTGTATCTTCCATATAAACTCAGAGAACAAGCATTTTTCACTGTTTTCTTGCCCAAAACTTGCAAAAGTATGCCTATAGCCATTGAACATTGCTGAGAAGCTCCATAAAGCTTCCAAAGACTATAAATACACCATAGAACCTATCAAAAGACTTAGAACCATATTTAAAGACATATACCTACGTATAACAGGTATTCCTCCAGAAATTAAGCCTGTTATCAATTTGAAAGGACTTTAATAAATAAAAATTCTAGTCAGAGTTTAAATTCATTCAAAGAAGCCTATTAAAAAATCTTAAAAACAGGCCAAACCCTGGCAAAATTTTTTAGAGAAAACCTCTGCTATGGCTAGAAATATTTTCACTATATTCTCTATACCCTAAAGTCATTGCTGGCTTCCCTTTAGACCAGGATTTTATTAACAAAATGTTTGATTTTTTCAGATTATTATCAGAATATGAAATTGGGCCAATAGTTTCAATACTAGTTTACAAAATTGTTTGCTCCAAATTCTCAGATTTTAAATCAAAAAACTTCATTCAAAAAAAAAATTGTATAGAAAGAAAGGATTAAATCAAAGTTAGAGAGAGATCAGAGAGTAATGAAATTTCACAATGAATGGTAAAAGTGAAATAATAATTCACAGTGACAATGAAAATAGAACAGTAAAAAAGCATCATGGTTGTATCAGATGAAAGTCACAGTAAAGGTTAAAACAAAGTTACAAAGCAGTCAAGGTAAAAAGTAAAAGTCAATACAGAAGTAGTAATGGTTAAACAGAGATGAAAATACTTTCACCAACAATGAAATTTATCCAAAGTAAAAGAAAAATAGTTAAAAGAACAAAAATATTAAAAGATGAAAACAAAGCAAGAAGGGACATTTCTGCAGAAATTTCTTGTTTAAGTCATAGCTTTTTAGAGAATATTGTGTCCAATCCAAGATGAATTTTGCAAACCTGGAGGAATTTTACATTCCTAAGACTCCAAGCTACACAAACCTATCTCACTTTATGCACAAGTATTATATAATGAGAGATAAATGCACATCATTACAACCTATTTTTCAGACTGTGTAAAGTTTTGTTTTACAAATCGTTTTATAGAGCATATGGTGAACAACTGGAATTGAATTTTGGGAAACTGAGAGAGGTTTATCTTAGTCACATATTTATATACAAAAACCTATTTAACATTTTACATATCTATTTCGGATTGAGATATAAAAAGGTATCATTGGACCCCAATTTTGCAGAATGTCTGGAGCAAAATGCACAAAGGAAGGAGACAATTAGTGACTTCGATGCCGCAAAATCAACTTAGAGTTGATATAAAATTAGAATTCTCTTATTTGTCACGATCAATACATAAGTATAGTGCCAAATGTATTCATTAGTTTAGAGTGTCCTTTTATTAAGTTCTATTTATGTAATACAGTTTGAGATATTTGTAAAACAATCTTGATATTTTTTCAAGATATTCTAGTTTAGAATTTGTATAAATACTTCATCCTTCGAAGTATTATTGTTGAATAAATTGATGAAGATTTCTATAGTCATTTTTTTTGGACTTGAAGGCTTTTGTGTTTCAAATTTTGAGTAGCATACTGGATCAAATCAATTATCATCATATTTCAGGATTCATGTGATGAGTTATTGAAGTAAAGTATTTTCTACTTGCCATTGTTTATCTTCTTCGTTTCATAAATCCATTATGTGCTCTAAATTTGAATGAATAAATAAGAGTATTACTTCAGGATTTGTTAAAAGACCCCTGTCTTTATTGTTTATCATTTCTATGTTTTCTGTTGATTTCTAGAGTAGGGAACCCTTAATTTATCCCTCTTTCGTTTAACCTCTGCCTACTACTTCTCTTTTCTGGATCAAATAAACCTTAATTTATCTTTATCCCGATCATATCACCTCACCAAACAGCCTTCCAAGATCTTGAAAGGGTTATCTATCTTGCCCTGAAAACGTTTGACTTCTTGACCTTGATCCTAGTTCTGTCTACTTGATTTTTTGACTCCTTCGCCCAATGGACAAATAGATTTCCCACTATCCATCTCATTAAGTGATTTTTCCCACCAAACCAAATAAAGAAAAACCAATTTTCACACTCATAACTATCCTAATATCTTGTAATATAAATAAAGTTAAATCTTAAAGAGATATCCCTTTATGAACCCTAGGAAGGCTAGATCCTAGAGTTTAAAAGTTGGTCTATGGTTACCTTGGTGAGTTCTTTATTTAACCTTGAGAAATTACTGAGTGATAACATAATGGTGACTCCACTGGGGAAGACTAACATTTTCTTCAGAAATATTTTATAGGTTCAGATCTGATCTATGATGGTGGACAGTGATCAGACACACAAAGACTAAAATCATCCACTTGGGGACTCCAAATCAATTTCACAATTAATAATCCACTGGAGGAATAAACCTAAAAGAAAAATATGGAAAGATCAGGCTTTCAACTTGGATCTTAATCCAAGACATTATGTTCTTTCTCATTAAGAAATTTTTTCAATGTATATTGTATTTTATAGAAGGATCTAACTTGGTTGTATAGATACAATGGCCCTTCGTTATGACTGATTTACAAGACGAACCCAAGAATACAATGCAAGTATGCTCCCATGAGCAGAGATCACATACCTGGATTTCCACGCAAACTACCAAAGGTAAAGTGGGATTAAAATCATCCTATGTTTCAAGATGATAATATTGATGATCCTTTATTACATCTCATTAAATTTCATATACACTCATGGAGATTGAAGGGTGATTGGCATGAGGACTGCCTCATGAAGCTATTCATGGCAACCTTAGAAGGAAAAGCAAGGGAATGGTATGAAGCTCTCAAACCTACTAGTTTATTTTCTTTAAAGGATTTTCACAAGGTATTTTATGAGCATTACAAATAAGATTTTCCATCTTTATCATTAGCTGAAAATTGTTGTGATGAAGCTGAAGATCTCATACATTACCTTAAAAATATTAATGAATATTTAGGAAATTGGCATCCTGAATATTTATTAGTAGTAGTCCATGACTTTCATTCTCAAGTTAAGTGTCATGATAATCAAGAGGAGTTAATCAAAGATGAAATAGATCAGGAGATGAATCAAGATCCACAAAGCCCCTCTGTAGTAAAAAATGATGTTTCACATAATGTTTTGAATGAAGTTAAAGAAAATATTCAACATCATGATTAGTTTTTACATAAGAGAAAAAAAAATTTCTATTCAAATCTAAGAATTCAAATATTCCCACCCCCCCTCACCGAAGAAGAAATCAATTTGCTTCTAAACATGCAACCATCCTCAAAATATTTACATAATGAAGAAATTGTTTCTACTTATTCTATTGTTGATGTATGTAATAAAGTTTTTATCCATGAATAGACAAAAGAACAGGTTGATGCTCATGGTGTTCTACCTTCCCAAAAGGGCCCATTGTCTGATAGTAATCCTATTGAGAAAAATGATGACCTTCAAATAGAATGCAACCAATCTAATCAAGATATATTAGGATTGCTGGAAAGGAAATCTGCTAATCTAATGTGTAGGATTGATGACATTCCTTCTTTTGAAGATTTTCCTAAGTATGATCAATATGATGACAATTATGCTATCCAAATTCAAGCTAACTTTACAGAGCGACTAGAAGATAGTTTGGAGGACGAAGAAATGTAGCTTCAATAGATTAAACACAATAATCAACTATTGCAAATCAATTACGAGAGTAATGAAGAAAGAGTACACAGTTTGAAAATAAGTGAAGGTTCTTTACCTCTTTGTTTTGCTTCATTTCAGTTTATTAGAGACAAATTTAATGCTATCAATAATCATCAGTCTTTAGAGATTGTTATGGATGTTACACCATTTTTTGGTCATCTAACCTATTATCATTAGATGGACCCAAATACACCATGTAAGACCAATTTTACCCTAAGTAAAATTGATTTCACTATGAAAATAACTTAGTAAACCACCTTTATTAAGTTGTTTATGGTCTAAACAGGAAACCCCATGACGAGATATTAAATAAATCTACATTTTTTTTATTTTCCTCAAGGAATAATTAGTTAAACAATAGTTGAATTAATATTCCAGGTTATATTAACCCAAAACAAGGAAATTAATTAGATAAATCATTCTTTATCTTATTATTTTCTAAGAATAATTATTTAAACCTTATTTAAATAATATTCTTTGTTAAATATGACTAAATCACCTTTAAATAATTAAATACATCATTATTTATTTGATTATTACTCAACGACATCCTTAAAATGATAAATAAATCATTTATTTATTTATTATTTACAAATAAAGGGATTTGACCCAAGTCAAATTCCTTTTTCCTCCAACAAATATAATAAAATATTCCATAAAAGTTGGATCTTGATTTGGTTAATAATATTTTAATTATGCACCAATATCTAGACTAACTCAATATTTTGTTATAAATAGAAGGGTTTTCCCATTCATTTACCACCTTTTGTTGCCTAAATATCACTCTCGATCTATAATTTTGGTCTGACTATTGATCCACCATCATAGTCATATTTTTCTACCATCTTTGTCTGGGTTTTCTATACCATCAAGAGAGAGGAATTTTAGATCTGAAGTGTTGAGGACTTACAAGAACCCATCCCATTGAGGAGAACTGGTAACACCCTTCTGTGTTTTCCTCCCTGGTGCCATTAATACAAAATTCATTCAACATATTCTTGTCTTGCCTATTGTATGCATGGAGTAAATCTTGTTTTTTTTTTACTGCTTAATGTCTTCTAATGCATAGATCTAGATTTTTGCAGCATTTATCTTGATCACCTAACTACAGATATGAGGATATTGGCAGCCATATTTGTTGTTAGTGCTGTTTGTTATGCACAGCTAAAGTGGTCTATTTTCGTACGCTTGGAATTAAGATTCATACTAACAACTAGTGAATCCACACGGGTTTACGATTACGACCTCTGTCGTTTTTTTGATCCTTGCATTTCTAGCTGCTTCAAACCCTAGGATTTCTCTTCAGCCTCTTGTTTTTTCTTTTCTTGATGTTTTTTTTAACCTATAAAACCCTAAAACGATAAAAATTCTAACTTCCGTGTGTTTTCGGACCTATTATGCAGGTGACAGACATCAGCCACAGCTGAGACAACAATGTTTTCTGAAATATGCTACTAAGAGTTTCGGAAGTGTAGGTTGCACTTTTTGTCCCAAAAACAGCAACCTGGACCCTCAAGATGCACCTTTGAGCCCAAAAACTGCAACCTCTGCTGAAAATAGGTCAAAAACTGCAACCTGTAATTTTTACGAGAATTTTTTTGAAAGTTTGCTAGGTTTTTCTGAGCCTTTGTTCAGGGTTCTCTGACCTCTGTCTCCAACCGTTTCAGACTTGTACTTGTTCTGTTTTTCTCAAATAAGTGGTAACCTAGCCCCATAGGGCTTCAATACCCTCCACCTCTTGTGGAAGATTTTTTGCTATTGCAGGTTCTCTGAAATTTCAGAGTCTTCAGCCATTTTTCAGATCTGATACCTCACCTTCAGATCCACTTCAAATAAGCTTTTTATCCATCCAAATCACCTCATTTAGCTTTGTTTGTGTTTTCCTCTAGAGTTCACTCCGCTTCCCTCCAGGAGATAGCCTTTCGCCACCTCTTTTACAACAATTTTTCCTCTGATTTGTTGTTGTTTTCTGCACCACTTTCCAGCAGATTTTGTCCTTTAGATCCCTGTCCCTCCTGACCTTAGATATATTGCCTTTTTTAGTGTGTTTTGATTAATTTTTTACTCACCTACAAACTAGTTGTTGAGAGGCCTACCTCCTTGGGTTTAGATTATTGCATTATTAGCTGTTTATTTTCTGTTTTTGCAAGATTATATACTATCATTTGCAGGTTTATTTGTAGCTATACAACACACCTCTAAAACATTGAAATTAATTGATCTTGCACCTCTCTTCCCTTGTTTCAACATTGTAATCAGTTGATCCTGCACCTCCCTACCCTTGTCGGTCTCTTTTTCCTTTGCGTCATGTTTGTGTCGTCATCATTGCACCACCAAGGTGTTTATCCCGGAGACTTCTTGGCTTGCATCCTTAGTTTTCGGTAAGAAGAATTACTCCTCCGCATAGGATTCGAGTTAGTCCTCCACCGAGTCCACACTCCGACTCTTCTTCTGGTCCATTTGGTTCTCCTTCTCATTCCGTCGTTGGTTCTCCCCCTGTCACCTTCACCATGTCTAGTGTAGGACCTAACACTGGTGGTAACTTGGACCCTCATGCTGGGAATACCACTAGTGGGACCGCAACGAACACTACCCTAGTTGTGCCCTTGCTCCCCTTCATGGTAGGCCTCAGCCTTCCCAATTTTGACCAGTTGATAAATGACCCTAAACACCATAACTGCTATGCTGACAAAGCTCCCTTCCGACATCCCAAAGTTTGAAGGCCTTGCTGGAGAAGATATTACAAATCATGCTGGATCGTTCCACATGTGGTGTTCGTCTAACTCCATTATTGATGACTCTGTCTGTCTTCGGTTGTTCCAACGTACACTTACAGGTGAAGCTTCTAAGTGGTATATTGATCAGGCCCCTTCCTCTCATACCACCTTTGCAACTATTGCTCGGGATTTTTTGTCTTACTTCCATATTTTCCTTCGTTATGACATTGGTACCGAACTCTTGACTTCTTTTCCTAAATATGTAATGTTCCAAATTTGAAACTCTGCAACGAATAAGTTGTATAACGGTCTTGTTATGATGA